>JAVSIQ010000265.1:0-98980 GCA_038502775.1 Hippodamia convergens
GGGGGTCGGTTATCAGAGGGTCAATAAGGGTTGCACTGGTCAAGCAGCAGTGTTGGAATTGGACTACTTTGTTTTTTTTGAGATATTGGAAAAGTCAAGTTGACAGATTGTAGTTTTTAAGAATCGTCACTTCTGTAATTTTGAAAATAAAAAGTTGATGATATTTTATGTAGATCGTCGCACTGCTGAAAGGTACACCCATTCTTAAAGAAGGGAACCTTTTAAGAAGACCGAGACAATCAGTTCTAACCTCGGTTCTAACATTGGCGACCGTGACAGGACCCTTCTATTAAAGTATGGAAAAAACCAAGAAAGCCTTAGCTCTACACAGAACAGCTTTTATGAGGATGTATGAAAAGTTGACGGAAGAATTCTCCAAAGAAAAATGTGATATCTCAGAAATACATGGTAACATCAAAGTTTTGGAAGATAGAATGCTTCATTATCCGAACTGAATCAACTCATATTGATCTAATGTTGGATTCAGATGTTGATGAAGCAACTATGAATGCAGAATTGGAATTGATGGATACGATGAGATATGAATATCATAAGATGAAATTCAGATTTGACAGTTTTATATGTCAAGGAAGCGGCTCCAAGAAATCAGAATCAAAAATCAAATTGAGAGTTCCCAAACCTGAATCAAGACAGTTTAATGGTATTCAAGTTCCTGAAGGAACTGAATCACGTCTGGAGCAAGAAGAGCTTGTTATTGAAGATTTTTCAACGACAGTTAAACGAGAAAATGATGAGCGATATGAAGTGTGCATGTCTTTGATCGAAGATCATCTCCCTTCATCAACCCATTTCGACTCCGACTCCTCAACTGTGAAAGAAAATTGCGAAACATTGATTTGGAACAGTGAAGAAATACAGCGCTTTTCCATGCACAAGTTTTATATTTCTGTTGAAATGAATCCAACGGATCTTCCATCACGAGAATTTTTATACTCAAGAAGTAGATGGAAGATGGTGGGAGGATCTTCCTAGGTGGTTATGCGATTCAATGTCCCAATGGTCTAGGCAGAATTTTGGCATTGACGAAGAGGAAATAAACTCCGAAAGAATGAAGGTTGAAGGACTGAACAGATTGCAAACGAAAATATTTGATAGATATGATGCAAAGGATTTTAAAGAGCATATCAAGATTTGTCATGTTGGAGTAGAAGTTTTGATGAGTATTCTCAGAGAGAATAAGAAGACCTGTAAAGGTCCCTAGCGTCATATTGAATTTGATTGTGTCATTAATAATTGTTGTTTTAATGACACAAGGTGGGAGTGTGTTGGAATTGGACTACTTTGTTTTTTTTGGGATATTGGAAAAGTCAAGTTGACAGATTGTAGTTTTTAAGAATCGTCACTTCTGTAATTTTGAAAATAAAAGTTGACAGTAGTGGGTTTTTGAGTATTGTCAATTATTGGAGAAATAAAAGTTGTTACGCGAAGTAGATTGAGGCTCTCGCCTGTAAGTAAAGCCATATCGTAAAGAAGAGAACCTTTTTAAGAAGACTGAAACGTTCAGTTTTTAACAAGCAGAGTCTCAACAACTTCTTTGGTGCCACATTTATCACTTGTTCTGGTTTCAGGAATCACGAATCAAGTTGTGAAAGTGTTCCTTTCCGATGAACAACTTCAAAATTGCAAAGTAAAATGTTTGTCTCAATGGCTTCTTAACAGAAAACAACAGGTATCTTCGGGAGCCCCCACAAATTCTGCAGATGATAATCAACTGAGCAATAAACAAGTCGCTGCAAATTATACCAAGATGATTATAAAAAAAACAAAACAATGGTTATTTAAAATCTACCTACTTTTATTATATTAGCATTCGACTTTTTATGAATGAATATTCAATATTCTTGTTCCAAATAGATAATTTCTGCATATTTTTTTCATTTTCAATATTGAAATTAAAATGACCTCAACAATATGTCAAATTTGACATGGTGGCGCCGCCACGAAAACTTCACCGGTATCCCCGAATTGGTAGAATGTCAATACATGCAAAAAATGACAAGTGCTCACACCATGTTTTTAGACATCTTAACCGTGATCCTATTCAGCCGGAGGTGAACGGTGTTAAGTACATTTTCGGGAATTTTCTTGATGAAACGAATATTATAAGCTATGAATCAATGTAAACGTATAAGTGATTTGTGTTCAAGAACAGTAGAAAGGCAGTAAATTTCCAATTTTCAATAAGAAAACCAGATCAAACCAATAATAACATAACATCTACACAAAATACTACATAATACTACAATAAGGGTAAGTATGTGTTGATTTAATGTGTCAAAAGAGTGGCCAACTTTGTGTGTTTTCGAGCATTTTTAGGCATCTAGTAGATTGTCAACAAAGTAACAACTTTTCATATAAAACTAGTTGTGTCTAAGAATCTCTAGAATATCAATTTGTGACTTAACTCTGTTTACCAGAGGTACACTGAAAACTCTTCTCAGACTTAAATTAATATTTTTAGAGGTCATCAGTGTGTTTTCGGAACGTCCGAAAGAATACATGGTATCTAATGATTGATTATAATGTTTCACTAAATAGTCTAAGAGGTTTGACAGCCAGGGCGGCGGCAGTTTAATTTCGAATCAAACTGATAATGAGAGACATACTTCAGGTATAGGAAATTTTTTGAGTACATTTTCGCTCAGTACACTGAAACATGCTTTTTTCACAGATATCCTTCCTTGTGCTTCAGGAATATACAAGATGAGTCTGATTTCCCTGTTGATTATTCGGATTTAGACTATCCCTATATTCCGTCTGATTCTCCTGATAATACTAGAATGAATAATAATAATAATATTGGAACAGATCAGGAAAACTTCAGAAGCAACGATGAAGACAAATCTAGTAAAGCATTAGATAAAACTGGAAATGAAGAAGCCGTGAAAGCTAAAGGTCGCAAGCGTAAACGAAATGAAAAAAAATTGGAAATGTAATGTGAGGTAAGAAAAACGATCAGCAGGTCAAGCATATGTTTCAAAAAATAAAAAAGCTGTCCAAGAAAGAAAATAAAACCAAAATGCAAGGAAACTTGTGACCTTAAATGTTCAATTTTACAGAAGGTAAGCGCGCTGATATTTTCAAACACTTTTGGTCAGCATCAGTGGATAACAATCAAAAGCAGCAATTTGTAGCATCGTGTATTATAATAGATGACGTAGAGAGACGAGGAGGAAAAAACGGACAGAAACAAAGAAATACTACCTTACATTATCATTTTTTGATTGATTATAAGCGTGTGAGGGTATGTGAGACATTTTTCCAGAATACATTAAGTATTTCGCAAACGTTTGTCGAAACAAGTCTGTCGAAAAGACGTCCAAGCGGTGGAACAGTTCTGGAAGATTTAGAGGGAAGATTACACAAAAGAAAAATGAGTGAAGATATTCGGAATGGGATTCGCGAGCATATCTTGAAAAAATCTCTATCCTGACTAATTTTGATCGTGTGACTTAACACACCTTACCTCTGAGGTGCTCATATGGGGTAGGTGCCGAGTTTTAACTCATTATATTAACGGTGTAGAGAAGAGCAGTACTGTTTTCGTCCAGTACACTTTCAGAGACAGAAAAACGCTACCCAAATTTGGAACGAGAGTGTTTAGCCATAATTTTTGCATTAAAAAAGTTTCACAAAAATGTTTTCGGCAGAATGTTTACAGTAATTTCTGATCACCAACCTCTACAATATATATTCGGAAGAAATAAAGGTACTCCAGTAACTGCAGCATCTAGAATAACACGTTGGGCTATCACTTCATCGGCCTATGATTATGATAAAGTACAAAAAGGAAAATTACTTGCAAATGCTGACGGTTTGTCGCGTTTACCAATGTCAGAGGAAACAAATATTCCTAGTTCTATACAGGGTCTTTTCACAAGGAACCTCACCCATATTTATACGGGAAACTACTGAACGTATTTTCATGAAATTCAGCACTTTATGAGTATTTCACGATGTTGATGAAATCTAAAATATTTTCAAGGCATGAGCACCTCCGGTATTTCCGGAAATGACGTCAACTTCCGTTTTTCAAATTAGAACACCATCACACCCTTGCCTAAAGTGGATATTTTCTGAGTTATTTACAAAAAAACTGTTTTTTGTCTTGAATTTTCAGCTATTTATTTTCCTTCACGCTAAAAGATGAAATTTTCAGGAACTGTTATTTGAACCATGCTGTAGATTTTTCACCCTTCTTGAAACCGTTCAAGTTACTATTAGGAGAACCATGGCAAATCTCGCAGTTATAACTAGAGAAGATGCTCGAAGTTTTGACCGTTAATTTCTAGACATTTATTTATACGTCTCAGGAATGCTTCGTGCGTTGCTCTTCTTATTTCATCGGGAGGAAGAGATCTGCAAAAGTGTTTAAAAACCAAATTGAGTTTCAAAAGTATGAATCTAAAATCTAAACAAACCTTAACGCATTTCTGAATCGTTCTATGCAGTCTTCTCCATCAGTCAGGAGAGTTAAGTAGACAATATTTTTTATCCTACCCCAAACATAATAGTCTAAAGGAGTTAAATCGGGAGAACGTGGTGGCCAAAGATGTGGACCATTGTTCGCCAACCATCGATCTTCAAATAGCTGTAGAGAATATTTGACACATTGAGTGAATTGTGTGGAGGCGCGCCATCTTCTTGATACCATAAGTCATTATGGTTCTGTACTAGCGGCTCAATTATTTGAGTCAATATGTCAGAATATCTATCTCCTAAGGGAGAACATTCTTTAAATAATGCAAACATGTGTAGTGTTATATCTTACCAGTTGAAGTCCCATCATTTTGATGGCGCAAAAAACATTGAAACTCCAGGTCTCTTGAAAGTTCCATTGTCTGGAGTGGTGGTTGTTCTCTTCATCCCAATAATGACTGTTATGCCTATTGAAAGAACCATTCTTTGTGAATTTAGATTCATCTGTCCAAATCATACAGTCAAAAAAGTTTTCAATCTCTTGAAATCGAATCATCATAGCTTCGCAAAACTCTGTTCTCCTGACGAAATTAGTTTCCTTCAAATGCTTGTACCCTATTGAATTTATATGGGTGCATTTTATGTTTTTCAATATTCTCCAAACACTCGATTGAGATAATCCCAGATCAATCTCGGCATCTTTGAGAGAATTTTGAGGATTCACACGAAAATATGCAAAACAAAAACTATAATTTCGTTGTTCTCATCTTCTACTACACTTTTTTCTCTGTGTATAGTTTTCTTAACGAAAGATCCGACATTTCTCAAGTTTGTCATGGTTCTGTTAATGGTATCTCTCGTTGGTCTGGGTCGGTCAGGAAACCTCTCAATGAACAGTCGAATCGTTCTATCTACAACTTTATTACATTCTCCATGAAGTAGAATGAGATTTAAATATGTAATCTTCATTGGTAAAATAAAGCATAGTGATCGGTTTTAAAACTCAATACGAATTATCACTAAATTAATAGTAAACACAAAATGCTACTGAATGAAGAGGAATTTGGCAGATGTAATTAATGATATCTATCATTAAAAAAAAAGAATGTAAGACATAGTAAGTTTTTGCATATAGTTCATAAGGAATTATTTATTCATCACTGGAGAGAAAACCGATGGCCGATTAGTTGAAATAAAGAGGTTTCCGATACAAATTCGAATCAAAATTCGCCATCTATTTAGGAACAACCTGTAACTTTTTTCTCTTGCATATTAAGATAGTAAAATCTCGAACATTGTTTAAGTAACAGTTCCTGAAAATTTCATCTTTTTGGCGTAAATATAGCTGAAAATTCAAGACGAAAAACAGTTTTTTGTGAATAACTCAGAAAATATCCACTTTAGGGCAAGGGTGTGATGCATACACTCACATTATTTTTTAACGTAGATTCAATATCTGCCATAAAAAAATTGGGTTCTAATTTGAAAAAATTGATTTTTCACGATTTTGTCATCCCTAACTTTGAAAGCGATTTTTTTCACCCCCTGTATCATGAATCGCGATTTCGATTTTTAAAGTGGATACATCAATCTTACATCTTGAAAAATCCCGAAAATGAAATTTTCCATCCAAAAAACCTCGAAGTTATTCTTGTTTCAGCGGAGCTCTATTTTCGATTTTTTTTCGAATTGTCCCGCTCAGAGAGAATTTTCCAACCAAAACTGGAAAATGTTACATCAAAATAACTTAAAATTTTCTAAGGAATCTAGTTCTGCAATAAAAGATGGTGTTCTAATTTTAAAAACGGAAGTTGACGTCATTTCCGGAAAAACCGGAGGTGCTCATGCCTTGAAAATATTTTAGATTTCATCAGCATCGTGAAATACTTATAAGTGCTGAATTTCATGAAAATACGTTCAGTAGTTTCCCGTATAAATATGGGTGAGGTTCCTCGTGAAAGACCCTGTATAATCTTTTAGTTTAGTTGAAAATATTCCACTTAAGGTCTAACGCACACGAACGATTGTCGGTGAACGACTATTTTGTGGAGGTTAACGCACACGAACGATTTTTCTGTCGGTGATTGCAGCGAGAGATGGATAGGAAGGAATACGTTGAGATGTGTTGCGGTTTATTTGAGATACTGAAGAAAGAAAAGGAGAAATGGGATTTTTTTGGTGCATCCAGTAATTTCTCAGCGTATAGGTATTGAAAAGTCAATTTTATACTTTATACCCATTTTGAAACTCTTGAGGAACGTACAGGCTGGGCAAAATTGGTGATACTTGAACTACAACTTTTCAACCGTGAGAGATGAAGGAAAATGAATGACACGTTACGGTGTTCTTTTTTAGAAAAAACTGATAATGCCATCAACTGCATTCTTCTATCTTCTTTTGTTTCGAGTTAAATGCCCAAATTGAAATTTGGGTGATTTTAACACTGGCCATTTTCTCCGTTTCTGTCTGTGCTAGGTTGTTAAAATGAAAACACCTTTTTCATAGCAATACAGTAGCGTATTTTGTTTTTTCCCAAGAGGTTTCCTTGCTGAGCTATAACATAAAGTTGTGTTTTTTCTTATGGAAACGATAGTTTGAGATGACTCAAAAAGAATCGCCTTTTTTTACGTTTCAAAATATATCATACATCATACATCGACCCACGATTCATTCAGATATCGTGAAAATATAGTTTGTATGTGAAATTTTATTTATTGAGTATTAAGTAAGCTGAATCTTATTCTCAACAGTTGGAAACCGTCCTTTTCACATCCTTCAGAGGTATTTGTTGAAGAGTTTGATGAGCATTACTGAAGGTAGCTTAGCAGCAACGTCCGACCAGTTTTTGCCAGTATTTCTTGAGTTCTTTTCAGATTTTTTATGTTTCTGTACCTTTGGTGCATCAGTAGGAATAATTGTTGGTACTGAATTACCTGCTGAGGCAAAAGTAGTAGCAGTGTTACGAGATGTGATATCTCCAATTATATTCTTCAGAAGAATGTTTTTTTGCTTGAGTATATTAACTTCCTTCCGCAAATCATCAATCGCCCCAAGAAGCTGCATTCCCAAGCTGTTCTCAATTGTCGATAGTATCGGAAATCAGAGCTATATACTCATTCAGCAATTTATCATTGTCTTTCGAGGTTATGTTGGACGAAGTACACAAACTACACTTCCATACTAGTCCAAGAGCCCGTGAGTGCCAGACCTTCGGATTTTCATAAAAGCTGAAAATTTTTCTATGTGTGTCCCTAATACAGGTAAAAATAATCCCCACCCATGAAGCTGAGGCAGCGGCGGCTTTGGCAGGTAGCAGGTAACAAAGGTTTATAAAATTCCATCTCAAATTTATCATAAAGTAAAACTGAATTTTTTTTATATTTGATTCATAATAATATCAAAACTCGCGTTGCTCATTGCCAGACAGTTAGTATGGTTGCAACCTTCTGCCGGACACCTTAAACTATTATAATTTATAATTATACTTACGTTATATTATAAAATCTCAATTATATATATAATTTTTCGGGGGCCTATTAATCTATGTTTACATAATAGCCGGACAGTTTCGACGCATTCAAAGTGAGCAGTAGTTCGGGGAGCAAGGAACGTATACAGTAACTAGTGCGAGTGAGACAGAGCGCTTGGTCTATTGCGGCCCTTCACTGCGCATCCGCTGTTGTTTATTGTAACTATCTGGTGAACGGCTATGCTCATAATAAATGTATTATTTTTCTGTGCAGTTTATGAAATAAATGTGATCAGTTGTAATAAAGTGCTATCATGAGTGACGAAAAAATGGTTTGCTTTGTTCGCAGAAAAGTGATGAACATATAATATTATTTTCTGAAGAAACTTCAAAAAAATGCCAAACTATTATTAAATTACGAAAAATACATAAGCTAAAATACAAAGACATTATTTTACCTAGTGAATACACCGAGAGTGGTTATCACAGAGTATGTTACAAGGTATTTACAGGTCTTATGAAAAAAATATTTCACCTCTCAACCATTAAGTGCTGAAAAACAAAAAGGAAAAAACAAGGGAGTTATATAATTACAAGCAACTCATCTTCAACCTTGTCGTCGATACGAGATTTGAGTTCCGAACTACTGATCCACAATCTTCGTCAACAGAATCTTCATCTCAACTAATTTTACTATCCCAGTCCACAGAAACACAACCTTCGACATCTGAAAATGAATCTGATTTACAGCTTGTATCCTCAGAATCTCCCACGACATCTCAGCCAGCTCCAATTTGTGAATCAATAGGTCTACAATCTGCAACTCTTCAAGATATTTCTGACGTTTTTGAACCAGAAGTTAGTGATAATAATTTTGTAACTCAAGATGTTAATATTTCGACTAATAATATTGCTGGTAAAAATGATATCGAAGTTGTTTGTATATATTTTGTAATAAAAAGAAAGAAAAAGTGCGATCGAGAATGCTTCTGCTTCATGCAGCTGATGTTCAGCAATTTAAAGATAGTGTCAAACCTAATATTGAAAGTCATGAAGAGTTTACAGATTTTTCTAATAAATTGCATGAAAAAGCAGGCACCAAAATAGTGTACCACGCGTGCAAAATTAACCATGAAGCAAACATTGTGATTCGAACTGTTGACACCAATGTTGCTGCTATCATGCTAAGTCATATGCATCGTCTTACTGATGGATCACATGTTTGGATGCTTACAGGAGCTGGAAATAATTTTAAGATATGTAGACCTAACTCAAATACACGCCAAATTAGGAGAATCTATTTGCAGAAGCTTACCTGGACTACACGCTTTAACAGGATGTGATTACAATCCTGCATTTTACAGAAAAACAAAATTGAAACCGTTTAAATTGTTAAAAATTATGTAGAATTTCAACAAGCATTCATGAAGTTTGGTGACAGCAAAATCATCGAAAATAACATTGAACAAGTATTAATCTTCGATATAATTCAAAGTTCTATATGCTATCTATACAATATGAATGATATCAATGATGTTGATGCTGCTAGGCTACAAATGTTTATTAATTCGTATACAGTATCTGATGTGAACAAAAGCTTTTTAATCGAAAAAAGTTGCAAAATTTCGATGCTAGCTGTTTACCACCTTGCAAAGTGAGCTTTGCAGCAATTTTTGCTAGCGAATGACATATGTAGCATATGAAACAACTCTCACTTACAAAAGCCAACAGCATATAAACCAGTAAATAATGGTTGGATACTGGAAAATGACCACTACTATTTTAAATGGTTTGGGGGAGATCAATTACCGAATTATGTCAGCGAATCTCTAAAAACAGTTCCAGGTATTTGATAATTATGTTAATTATTATACATTAATTTTGGACTATTTGTAATTAAATTAACTTGGTTTTTTTACTATTACAGAAAACAATGAAGAAGGCGATATTGAAGACGATCAATCCACAGAATGGAATAATAGTGATGAGGAGTATGGATGTATTGACGACGACGATGAAAATGATGAAAATGTTTACAGATTTTATTAAAATAAATGTATTTTTCTGTAAATTTTTCATTTTAAAGAAAATTTGCCTTTTGATGTAATAAACAATAAAATTTGATTTACTTCAATTCATTGGCTTTACAATTTAGAGTCTCGATATGATTGAAGTTGTATTAGAACAATTTTACTGAGTACTGTTTTAAATATTTGTTATTCAAACTGTAAAATTTATTTAATGAAATTTCTTGACTAAGAAAAAAATAAGCTGCACAATTTGAACTTGATAACAGTGGGATGCGCAGTGAAGGGCCGCAATAGACCAAGCGCTCTCAGTCTCACTCGCACTAGTTACTGTATACGTTCCTTGCTCCCGAACTACTGCTCACTTTGAATGCGTCGAAACTATCCGGCTATTATGTAAACATAGATTAATAGGCCCCCAAAAAAATTATATATAAAATTGAGATTTTATAATATAACGTAAGTATAATTATAAATTATAATAGTTTAAGGGTGTCCGGCAGAGGGTTTCAACCATACTAACTGTCTAGCAGTGAGCAACGCGAGTTTTGATATTATTATGAATCAAATATAAAAAAATTCAGTTTTATTTTATGATAAATTTGAGATGGAATTTTATACACCTTTGTTACCTGTTACCTGCCAAAGTCACCGCTGCCTCAGCTTCATGAGTGTGGGGATCATTCTTACTTGTATTAGGGACACACATAGACAAATTTTCAGCTTTTATGAAAATCCGAAGGTCTGGCACTCTCGGGCTCTTGCTCTATAACTTTAAATCTCCAGATTTCTTCAAAATTTCATATTCTGAAAATTCCATTTGGGCACAATTCAAATGAACCATATGAGTGTATATTTTTGAACACGTTAAATAATCAATATTCCGACTTATCGTATTACCACATACTAAACAAGTCGGCGCCATCTTGCCAATATGAATTCCAGAATCAAGTGAAACACGTATACCTATGCCAGGCAATTTCGAAATTATCACAAATTCCCAAAACCGAATTCATGGATCTACGTGTCACCTGATCGAACTGATGTCACGAATCACTGTATCAATGAAAACCCAAAAACGACTTTTCTCAACTCTACGGGCATCATAACCCTAAAACCCAACTGCGACCTATACTCGTCCACTTGTCATTTAATTCAATCCTAGCACCTTTTGATCTCCTGGTAGATTGTTGTAACGAAAAAACAGAAGACTAATTGATGAAACAATTCATTTCATCCCCTACCGTACTGTTAATCTCGACACGAATATTTAAAAACGGCTAGTCATAAATGGACGACATACGACATAAGCCGCATTGGAGGATAAACTGTAAGAATCTGGTTTCTTCTAGTAATTCTCTTATAACAGCTATTTTGTGTATCTATTTTGTACAATTCTTAAGATTGCTCTGTTCTATGTCGTGTACAGACTGTACAAAATACTTGAGGAGTTCATGTGAAAGTCAACTCCGACTCAAACACACACGGAAATAGTTGTATTAATAACTGTCTGACGTTCAATTTTTGTAAAAGTCGTGAGAAAGAGATTGCCGTGGAGTTGAAAGGAATTAACGAACTTCCATCAAATGACAATATAAAAGAAGAGGCACCTCGCAGGAGTGCGTGGATCGCAAAAGTTAAGGAATTGCATTGAATAATTCATTGTAAATAAAAGAAAATTACACAAAAATTTTAGATGTGTACTGAACTCGTGTTGCAACAACAAAAAATTTCTTTCACTAAATCTAATAGACTGAGAGCCAGCTTTCGGCAGACTTACGGTATTTTAGTAAACTTCATATTAATGTCACGTATACTATGACACCTACCGTAGGTGAAATGGGGATTCGCTATGCTCGGCGATGGTTCCTTGGAGCGTGGCCGGAAGTCCAAAAACGAAAAAATTGGGTTTTTCAACGTGATAGTAGCATGCCTGCTTTTTGATATATTGTACTATACACTTTTCCATATCCAACAATTCAATGGCAGACATTTATTCGGTTCCAAGTATAATTTCTAGGTTCATAAAAGTCGAAAATTTCATTAAAAATAAAGTTATGTTAGCAAGGCTGAAAGTTATGTATGTTATTCATATGATTATCGAATACACATATATGACGAGGCAGAAAGATAGGTCGGTTCTAACGTGCAGGCAGACCACATAATACTTTCGGTGTCGTGCTGATGAGAACGTACGATTGTTTCTGTTTTACTCCTCATTTCATTATGAACTATTGTTTGAGCAATGCTGCAATTTACACGTTTTATTCATACTATAATCATTTATACATATTGGAATAAAACAGACAGATATATCGGTTCTAACATATAGGCTGACCACATAATACATTCGCTGTCGTGTTAATGAAATTGTTAGATTTTTACTATTTTACTCTCCATTTCATTGACAACAACTGTTTCAGCAGGTCTGCAAATAATACATGCTATTCAAACTATCATAGTCTATACACAGTAAAAAAACAGACAGACATATCGGTTCTAACCTGTAGGCAGACAAAAAAAATTCATTCGCTGTCATGTTAATGAACGTGTGAGATTTTCACTTTTACTTTTCTACTCCACATTTCAATGAGAACCAATGTTTTAGCAATGCTGTATTTAACACATGGTATTCCCTTTTTTCTTTATGTATACATAATAAAACAAAACAGACAGATATATCGGTTCTAACATGCAGACAGACAACAAAATATATTCGCTGTCGTGATGATGAAAGTGTAAGATTTTTACTTTTTTACTCCTCATTTCACTGGAAAATACTGCTTCAGCAGGGGTACAATTTGAACATAGTATTTATATTATCATAATCTATACACAATTAAACAAAACTGACAGATATATCGGTTCTAACATGCAGGCAGACAAAAAAATACATTCCCTGTCTTCTTAATGAAAATGTGAGATTTTTACACTTACTATTTTACTCTTCATTTCACTGGAAACACTGTTTCAGCAGGTCTGCAATTCATACATGGTATTCATACTTTCATAGTCTATACAAAATAATAGAAAAGAGACAGATATATCGGTTCTAACATGCAGGCAGACAACGAAATACATTCACTGTCGTGTTAATGAAAGTGTGACATTTTTACTTTTACTTTTTTACTCCACATTTCAATGAGAACCAGTGTTTAAGCAATGCTGTGATTCACACATGGTATTCATACTATTATAGTCTATACACAACAAAAAAAACACAGATATATCGGTTCTAACATGCAGGCAGACAACAAAATATATTCGCTGTCGTGATGATGAAAGTGTAAGATTTTTACTTTTTTACTCCTCATTTCACTGGAAAATACTGCTTCAGCAGGGTACAATTTGAACATAGTATTTATATTATCATAATCTATACACAATTAAACAAAACTGACAGATATATCGGTTCTAACATGCAGGCAGACAAAAAAATACATTCCCTGTCTTCTTAATGAAAATGTGAGATTTTTACACTTACTATTTTACTCTTCATTTCACTGGGAAACACTGTTTCAGCAGGTCTGCAATTCATACATGGTATTCATACTTTCATAGTCTATACAAAATAATAGAAAAGAGACAGATATATCGGTTCTAACATGCAGGCAGACAACGAAATACATTCACTGTCGTGTTAATGAAAGTGTGACATTTTTACTTTTACTTTTTTACTCCACATTTCAATGAGAACCAGTGTTTAAGCAATGCTGTGATTCACACATGGTATTCATACTATTATAGTCTATACACAACAAAAAAAACACAGATATATCGGTTCTAACATGCAGGCAGACAACAAAATATATTCGCTGTCGTGATGATGAAAGTGTAAGATTTTTACTTTTTTACTCCTCATTTCACTGGAAAATACTGCTTCAGCAGGGGTGCAATTTAAACATAGTATTCATATTATCATAATCTATACACAATTAAACAAAACTGACAGATATATCGGTTCTAACATGCAGGCAGACAACAAAATACATTCCCTGTCTTCTCAATGAAAATGTGAGATTTTTACATTTACTATTTTACTCTTCATTTCACTGGGAAACACTGTTTCAGCAGGTCCGCAATTCATACATGGTATTTATACTTTCATAGTCTATACAAAATAATAGAAAAGAGACAGATATATCGGTTCTAACATGCAGGCAGACAACGAAATACATTCGCTGTCGTGTTAATGAAAGTGTGAGATTTTTATTTTTTTACTCCACATTTTAATGAAAACTAGTGATTTTAGCAATGCTGTTATTCAAAATAATAATAGGAGAAAATAATCGAAATGAAAAAGGGTGAGTTTCATGTGGAAAAAGGTAAGAAATTTGGCATTGAATGTAGCAGCTTTTCACTTTCTCGACAGAGGAATACGTCTTCATACATTTATTTCTTAAATCAAACGGCAGAGTGTTGAAGAACCCCAAAATCAACAGCAGATGTAATTTTTCTGAATATCTTCACATGGTCGGCAAGCAGCAATAGAATAAATTTCAAATGAATGCTGTGCCTCTAGAACGTACATTTTCTGTGGTTTTCAATTCATAACTTTCAGATAATCTACAAACTGACAGTTCGATCTTTCAGTCACGTTAAAATATTCTGATTAACTCGAGTAAGAATATAATCAAATATTTTGAACGATTGTTCGAGAAGTACTTGAAGTGTATCTTCCTGTGTATTTTGAGAGTTTCTTCTGGTTTTTTTCGTTGCGTTTGTGTTCTTCGTTGCGTTTTTGTTGTGCGTTGCGTTTTCAGTATTAACAGGATATTCAAAATCATGTCAGATGCATTAAATTGTACATTTTGTAATTTCAGTTCTGGCGAAAGTGTACACATCTTTTCGAAGGAAACTTTCACGAAATTCAAGACTGTCTTGCGATTACGCAAATTTCATAAGTTAAAATATAGTGACGTAACTTTACCACGGGGTTTATCTAGATAGTGGCTATCATGGTACGTGTTATAAGTCATTTACAGCATTGAAGAAAATTTATTATGAAACCAGGAAAAAAAGCATCTCAGCCACAATCATCAACTTCTGTTGATGTTGAAAACATAACTGAAGACGTTGTTATCGACAGTGTTGTCGAAGAAGTACTAACCCAGATTTTGGTCAACCCACTGAAGATGCAGTTCACGAAATCGCAGTAAGTGAAACTTCAGAGAAAATTACCTCAGCGTTAGATTCTAACGAGTTTGATACAATCAATATTGATACTTGTCATGTTTGTCTTTTTTGCAATAAATACAAGAAAAAACATCGTTCGACACAATAATCTCTACATCGGAGCCAAAAATATAAATTCCAATCTATAATTCGGAAAAATTCAAATCTTAATAAAGAGCATGAAAACAAAATTTTGGATAAAGTGGAGAAATGGCCGAGTGACATGATATATTATCACCATATTTGTCACACTGAATTTTTGAATAAATCGAAATCATCGATAAAAAAAATGTTGAAACTGCTTGGCACATTCGACGACATTTTCATCAAAATGTCTTTGATGAAATAAGCACAATAATTGGAGACAATGTGATCAATAGAGGTCGTTGTTATTTTTTGTTATATTTACATCGATTATATGTTGACAAATTTTAAAAAATCTGATAAGAAAACAAGGAAATGTTAGATATAACATTCACAGCACAACATTTGGAAGAAAAACTGAAGAGCAAATTCATCAGCAAAATTACAATACTGCAATCAAAACATACGAAGATTATAGTTCCCAAAGGCATCACGACAGTCGACGATGATCTATTTGCAAATTTAAAAGACGAAGACACTATACAAGCAGCAGCATTCATATTGAGGCGAGAAATATTGAATATAAGGAAAAAAAAGCTACCGGAAAACCTAACTATACAAAATTTATTAGAAAGGGAATGTTCAACACTTCAAATATTGTCAGAATTTCTAGGATCAATAATTGGAAGTGATAACTGCAAACGTAGGCAAAGTAAAAATTACAAACGCCATGTCAATTCTTTAACGCAGGATATCATTTTCATGGTACACAATGGAAACATAAAAACTTCAAAGCATATTTGTTTAGGGATGGCAATGAAAAGCCTCACGAGTAGCAGAAAAGTTGTAGATATACTGAACAGGTATGGTCACTGCATTAGCTACAACGCAATAGAAGAATTAGAAACGGAGGCAACGTACGCATCAATGTCACGATCGGGGATTTGTCCAGAAGCAGTTAAAAAATCAGGAAATTTATGTACTGCTATTGCCTACGATAATTTCGATAGGTTTGTTGACACCGCATCAGGAAAACATACGCTCCACGACACCGTAGGAATTATTTTTCAAAATATAGATTCAAATGTGGAAGACATTGGTGGACACTTCAGAAATGGAAGTAGATAATGATTCAAGAAAACGACGACGGAGGACGTTCGATGCGATTTCAACAGAATTGACAGCGTATACTAAAAAACCCAAAATGATAAGTGCATTCCATTCAGTATTTGATGTTAAGGAAATTTCATATCCTCAGAATCTCAAACTTTACTCTCAAATAGATGCTGTTTGGATGTTAAGTCATGCCCTGCAATTGCCAGATACTCCTAGGTCGACCGGTTTGAACTCTAAAATCGTTGAGGATGATAGTCCACAACAGCTTATTTCATATTTAACTCCAATCAATGCATCCCCAACGAATGCTTCAGTAGTTCTGGTGACTATGCTACAAAGTAAAAAAATAGCAGAAGAACTGAATCAGAGTTATATGCAAGTGACTTATGATTTGGCAATCGCGAAAGTAGCACTCCAAATACAAGCCACTGAAAAACCTACATTCGACAGTTTATTCATACATTTAGGTCCATCTCATATAATGCTAGCGTATTTCAAAGCTATTGGAAAAATTATAAATGATTGTGGACTATCAACAATAATGACTGAAGGTGAATTATTGGCAAAAGGCTCAGTAAACAGCTTCATTGAAGGCAAGCATTTTAATAGATGCAAAAGATTACACCCGATTATAGCTTTAGCATTACGGATACTCCATTTTCAATCTTTTTTACAAAAACAAAATATGGTAGTACCTGAAGAAATATTATTGGAGCTGACCAGGCTACAATCCTGCTCAAGTTCATCATTCACAATAGAAAGTGAACAACTCATGGAGTTGTGTAATAATTATGAGGAATACGAGAGAAAAACAATGAACGGAGAATTCGGTAAAACTGCACAATTTTATATGATGTACATAAGTTTCGTCCATTATTATTTAACTTTAAGTAGGAGTATACGCACAGGAGATTTCGAGCTCTTCAAATACACATTACCAAAAATTGCAAATGTATTTTTCGCATGCAATCAGCCTAATTATGCACGCTGGACTGTGAAGTATCATCACAATCTGACAAGAGTTGCAGAAACACACCCAGGCTTGGAAGAGGACTTGAAGAAAGGGTGTTTGGAATGAAACGAACCGAAAAGTCCTTTTCAAAGCAACCTGTGGATCTAACACTCGAGCAGACAATTAATGCTGATGCTGGTCGGAGATTGACTGGCGTTATACATTTCACAAATTCGATCTCTGCTCGTCAACGTTGGGCAAGAAGCCATGACACTCGTTCCACCATTATAAGCCATGTATATGAGGAATTGGGATTCACCAAACGAGAAGATATAACCAAAGTTAGTTACAACCAAATAACATAAAAAAAAATTGTCAACAATTGTGGAAATTTATTGATACGTTCGATGGATATATCAATCGCTTCAGCTCAGAAATATCTCCTGATAAATTATTTAACATTTCAACTGGAAAAGCAGCCTCGCCTCTAGTAGAACAATTTCTTTTAAATGTAGAAAAATTAGAAATTAGCAAAGAGAGCAATTCATTTCAGAGTGTGTACATGATATCAGCAGATTCGAGAGATGTATTAAAAAAATCCCATTTCATAATTTCTCACCAGAATAAGAAAGAAAAAAAAAGTTGAGGTAGGCGGGAAAGTCCAAGAAATTCGACTGCAACGGGATTTATTGGGCGTATGTTGGGGATTTCTTCAGATCATCACATAGATGTCATGAAAATTTTATCACATCCAATTACTCCCGTGCCTTTATCTTTGTGCCATCTAGATGGTGCAATATGTAAAACGAATAAGTCTGTACTAACCAAATGTCTCGAATGTGGCATGAACCATGAGTCACCTATTCATACCGATATATTTATAATCGATGGATTTTACCTACTTCACACCATGAAAGAGATACCAAAAAAATTCGGCAATATTTCAAAGTTTCTACAGATGGTTACAAAATTTCCAGCCCGAAGAATAGATCTAATATTTGATCAATACATGCACCCTTCCATCAAAGATAACGAGAGGTCTCTACGCCATAAAACTGAGCGAGCGGAATTTAATATCTCTGGACCAGATCAAATACGACCAGCGGATTTCGCAAAAGAGCTGAAGAACATGAAATTCAAAGAAGCGCTAGTTGACTTCTTTTGTCTTCATTGGGCATGTGATGAAAATGCACCATTCTTGGAAAATAAAAAGTAAATCTAAATTTTCGACAATGTTATTCATATGTTGGCAATGGGAATAAAATTGAATTCAAAATTGAAGATGATTTGTGTTGTGAGCTTCATGAAGAAGCTGGCAGCAAAATCATTTATCACGTATGTAGCATCAATGAGAAAGTCAATATCATTATCAGAGGCTCTGATAACGACATACTGGTGATAATGCTTGGAAATATTCATAAGATAAAAAATACTTCTTCCCATGTCTGGATGCAGATAGGAACAGGGAATAACGAGTGAATTATAGATCTTCTAAAAGTACATCAACATCTGGGTGAATTATTCTGTAGAAGCTTACTTGGCCTCCATGCTTTCACCGGCTGCGACTACAATCCCGCATTTTTCAATAAAGGAAAGAAGAGAAACCTTTTTTTTTTATTGAAGAAAAAAACTAGTTACCAAGAAGCTTTCGCAGTTATTGCAGAGGATAATTTAACAGAAAATCAAATCAATGAAATCTTCAATACTATCCAAAAATTCACATGTGAAATGTATAATTTGAGCAAGTGCATCGATGTGAATCATGCCAGATTTCAGCTGTTCGTTGATACGTATAAGTCTGCAAATATCAACGAACAATTCAGTGTTCGCAATTTTGATGGAAGCAGTTTGCCACCGTGCAAGAGCGAGCTGTGGCAACAGTTTTTACGAACGAGATATATATCTAATATTTGGAATAATGCCGATAAACGTTGTCCGTCAACACTGCAGCCGGAAGAGTATGGATGGATTAATCAACAAGAAACATATGTTTTTAAATGGTTTGATGGGGATCAACTGCCATGTTGCGTAGTCGATTCAGTCAAATGTCCATCAGGTAATTCAATTTAACATGGGAAAATCTTCTGTTGCTATTGATTATCACACTCGTCACAATATCTAATGAAAAAATTTTGTTTTACAGAACATAGTATCTCTGATGACGAGGGGGATGAGAATCACCAAAACTTGGAGGATTTTGAATATGACATTGAATCAATCGAAGTTTGTAGTTCTGACGAAGAACGATGAACCATCTTCACCTTTTTTGGCAAATAAATTCATTTATTTTTAGTGCCTAATATGATTGTTTGAAATAGAAAAAAACCTTGATATTTTATACAGTATTATTTTGTATAATTTTGATGATATAAATGTGTAAATTTGCAGACCTGCTGAAAGGGTAGTTCCCAGCGTAATGAAGCTTAAAAAATAAAAATCTCACACTTTCGTCATCACGACAGCGAATGTATTTCGTTGTCTGCCTGCATGTTAGAACCGATATATCTGTCAGTATTCTATTATTTTGTATAGACTATGAAAAGTATGAATACCATGTATGAATTGCAGACCTGCTGAAACAGTGTTTCCCAGTGAAATGAAGAGTAAAAAAGTAAATGTAAAAATCTCACATTTTCATTAAGAAGGCAGGGAATATATTTTGTTGTCTGCTTGTATGTAAGAACCGATATATCTGTCAGTTTTGTTTAATTGTGTATAGATTATGATAATACGAATACTATGTTCAAATTGCACCCCTGCTGAAGCAGTATTTTCCATTGAAATGAGGAGTGAGTAAACAGTAAAAATCTCACACTTTCATTAACACGACAGTGAATGTATTTCGTTGTCTGCCTGCATGTTATAACCGATATATCTGTCTCTTTTCTATTATTTTGTATAGACCATGAAAGTATGAATACCATGTATGAATTGCAGACCTGCTGAAACAGTGTGTCCCAGTGAAATGAAGAGTAAAAAAGTAAATGTAAAATCTCACACTTTCATTAAGAAGACAGGGAATGTATTTTGTTGTCTGCCTGCATGTTAGAACCGATATATCTGTCAGTTTTGTTTAATTGTGTATAGATTATGATAATATGAATACTATGTTCAAATTGCACCCCTGCTGAAGCAGTATTTTCCAGTGAAATGAGGAGTAAAAAAGTAAAAATCTCACACTTTCATTAACACGACAGTGAATGTATTTCGTTGTCTGCCTGCATGTTAGAACCGATATATCTGTCTCTTTTCTATTATTTTGTATTGTTGAAGAATGAATTATCATATTGCCTTTTTGAAAATTTGACATTTTTATCGATAGTTGAAAAACAAGTTGTCAATCAAAAAGTCGAATAAAAGTTTCTAGTTTCTTCATACCGAAGGGTTTATTTGTAATAATCTCATACATTTTGGTCCTTCGAGCATTCAAGAATCAATAATGGAATACAGTATCGTTACGCGAAGTAAAAGCAAATCTATGCAAAATCTATTCCAAACTTCTCGTGAGGAGAGAAGAATAGAAAAAGTGGAATCCAGGGTCGTGCAGAATCCTTCAGAAAAGAGGTCTGGAGTTAATTCAAGAGCGATGGTTCCACAACTTCAGTCTACCAGAGTCGCTAGGAATATGGCGGAGCAGAAGTCCGACTTATCAAGCCGAGTGACGGTAAGGAAACGGCAAGAAGCAGTTTCAACTGGTAAGTCCCAGTCTAAGCACTCAAAAAGTACCTTACATAGCAAGTTGGATCAAAAAAGAAATAGATGAAGAACTATTAGAACTCGAATTAGAATTAGAAAAGGTCAATTTGAAAAAGAAACTTTTGGAAAATAGAAAAGCTTTACAAAAATTACACAACAAGGGAAAAAGTGATTATGAATCAAACAATTCAATTTCAGTTAATTTAAATATTGCGCAAAATTCCATCAGTGAAAAAGAAAAAATGAAACAATGGTTACAAGATACTAGTTCTATCAACTCTAAATCTATCATTTCTAGACATTCTGTAGTATTCAGCGAAACTCCAGGAAAAGAAATTCTCAGGAAATCAAAGAATCTGAAGAATGTAAACAAATTGATGGTATCAAAATAATGTTAGCCAGACAATGTATTGATAAGGAGTTACCGCAATTTTCTGGAGATGTTAGAGAATGGATAAATTTTCATACACAATTTCATAACACAACTGAATTATTAGGATTCTCTGATGCTGAAAATATGTGTCGTTTGAGAAAATGTTTAGAAGGAGAAGCTAAACGTTCAGTGGAAGGATTATTAATATCAAGCACAGGTATAGAACCAATAATGCGTATTCTAAAGAATCGATTTGGCAGACCTAAATTATTGTAAAGGTATTAATCCAAGAAATCAAGTTTTTGCCATTCATAAAGGCTCATGATTTCAACAATTTAGCATTATTCTCAGACAAAATTCAAAATTTGACGTCTACTTTGAAGGAACTTAATATAAATAATTATTTGTCATGTCCACAACTCTTGGAAGATCTTTTGTCAAAATTACCATATTCCATGCAAGTATCTTGGGGAAAAAGATTAGTTAGTGAAAAATCAATGAACTGTCTGGAAGATTTTCAAAATTGGATTTTCCACGAAGCAGAAGCTGTCAATTTTATTCGAACACTGAATCTATATAAAATTTCGAACTTTGCTGGGAACAAGAATAAAATTAACTCTACTCTCATGACTACATTGGACAAGAATAAAAAATTATGTAGATTGTGCAATAGTGAGCATAGTTTAGATAAATGTAAAATTTAAAGATTTATCTCCAGAAGAGCGTTGGAAATTTGTTAAATCCAAAGAATTATGTTTTGCTTGTATAAAATCAGCGCATAGAATAAATAAATGTACGAAAAAGAGACCCTGTGGTATAAATAATTGTCCAAAATTTCATCATGAATTACTTCATAATCCTCAACTTATAGAACAGAATCAAGAACTTGTCAATAATAATAATGTAGCACAAGATCAGGTAGTTGCTCATACTTCAAGACCTAATAATGAAATTTTATTGAAAGTAATGCCTGTAACAATAAAAAATGGGAATAAGTCTGCTAAAATATATGCACTTTTTGATGAAGCGTCTACTATAAGTCTCATAGATGAATCTCTTGTAGACTGTTTAGATCTCAGAGGAGAAAATACTGTTCTAGGAATCAAATAGACAGATGTAAATTCTAAGAAAGAAATCTTAAGTAAAAAGCTCTCGTTTGATATTATAGGTGCAGATCAAAAAGTATATAAATTGAACGATGTATACACCCTTCCTGATATGGACCTTCCTGTTCAATCTGTCAATGCGAAGAAATTGAAAGCAAGTGGCAACATCTTAAAAACACTGATTTAGCATGTTATTCTAATGTGAAACCACAACTCCTTATAGGTCAAGATAATTGGGATTTAATTGTAACAAGAGAAATTATAGAGGGTCCAAAAAAATTCTCCAGCTTTATCAAGAACTGAACTTGGATGGATTTTACATGGAAATTTGAGGGAATTCAGAGGCAGAGTAGATAATACCATTTAACACATCAGACATCAAAAGTTGAATCCTTCAGATGAACTTCATAATTTGGTAAAAACTTTCTTCAGCATTGAATCTCTAGGCATTAAGGAAATAAAAAACGAAGTATTATCAAAAGAAGACGAATCAGCACAAATGTTAATTCAAAAAATCTCACATAGAGTAGGAGATAGATGGGAAACTGGTTTAATTTGGAAAACCACTGAGACATATTTTCCTTCTTCCAAATCACTCGCTTTACAACGCTTACATTATATAAATCAACGAATGTCTAAAGATGAAAGTTTTTCCATTGCATATGAAAATAAGGTAAAGGGAGTATCTTCAGAAGGGTTATGCGAGAAAATTGGATAAGGAAGAGATTAGACAGAAAACTCAAAGAGTTTGGTATTGACCCCATTTTGGAGTTACTAATGAGAACAACCCGGAAAGTTGCGATTCGTACTTCATGCTGCTGCCAAAGTCAATAATACAAGCTTAAATGATCTCCTTCTGAAAGGTCCTGACCTGTATAACTCTCTGATAGATATATTGATGAAATTTAGGGAAAGAAAGTTTGCCTTTTGCGCAGATATAAAAAGAAAGGTTTCACCAGATAAGAATAAGAAGTGAAGATCAATCGGCTCAAAGGTTTTTATGGTATGACAAAATCAGCAATACAGTGTCAGAGTATGCAATGGAGGTAATGATATTCGGAGCAGTTTGTTCACCATTTGCTGCCCAATATATAAAAAACAGAAACGCATCTGAGTTCGAAAATGAATATCCACGAGCTGCTAATGCTATCAAACATCTTCATTATATGGACGATTATTTAGATAGTGTAGATACCGCAAAAGAAAGAATTATAATAATAATAATAATAAATTTATTTCTGAAGTTGAAAAGTTACAAGAACAGTAACACAGAAAAAGTAAAAAAAAAAGAGAATTACAAAGCAAAAAACTCATCAAATGAATACAAAGTTTTCTCAACTAAAAAACGTCTCATTTTTGTTTTGAAAACAGACAGAGAAGGTGCATTCTGTAAGTTAATATCAAGAGAATTAAAAAACTTACACCCCATGTATATGAAATTTTTTGATAAAAAGTAGTTCTGTGTTGAACTGGCAGTAGTGACGTTTTGAAACGAGTTGAATACACATGTTCAACTCTGTTTTCAGAAAATGAGCGCTTGTTTTTATAAACAAAAATGCATGCTTCATATATATAAAGACTAACTAAGGTCAAAATTCCCAGATCATGAAAAGCTTGTCTACAAGATTGCCTATATTTTAAATTCGCTATGATTCTGATTGCAAACTTCTGCAGAATAAAGACTCTATTAGCAGTAGTACAATTTCCCCAACATAAAATACCATATCTAAGGTGCGAGTTAAAGGTGCTATAATATAGGCTCAATAGCATATTAATATTGGAAAAGTTTGACATGAACTTAAGTGCATACCAGCTTTTCTTAAGCCTTCCACAGAGATCATCAACTTGTGGATCCCAGTGCAATCTATGATCAACCATGATACCCAGAAACCTAACTGCGTTAGTTGAGCGAAGATACAAATCATCATTATTATTGAAAATTGAAAATTTGTCGTTGCTGTTCTTAATATGGAATTTCATAACAACTGTTTTCTGAACATTCAAGGCTAACATGTTTTTTTTGTCCAATTCATGATACACAAGTAAACCTCTTCAGTTAAGTCGGTCAATCTGTCATAATCTTTACCTTTCACAAGTACATTTGTATCATCGGCATATGCAATTACAGATATATCAGCGAACGTTGTGTGCAAAAGCTCAAGTAAATCGTTGATATAGACCAGAAACAACACTGGACCAAGAATGGATCCCTGCGGCACCCCCATCTCAACACTCAATTTCTCACTTTTGGTACTATTGATAACAACATATTGCTGTCTATTGTTCAAGTAAGATTTGAAAAGCTCCAGTGGAAGACCACGTATTCCTCATCTGCACAGCTTGAATAGTAACAGTTCATGATTCACGCAATCAAAAGCACGAGAAAAGTCAACGAATATACAACCCATTTTAAATTTACCGTCGAGGGAATCAACGATATTTTGAGTAAATTCGCATAAGGCAGTTTCTGTACTCCTACCCTTGAGAAAACCATGTTGACTAGGAGAAAAAAGGTTTTGTCTCTCAAAAAACGCTACTATCTGATCTCTCATATTCAATTCGAAGAGTTTTGATAAGCTACATAGTAAGCTAATAGCTCTATAATTTGAGTAGGTATTTTTATCACCTTTTTTGAAAACGGGTAAAATCTTTGCTAACTTTAAGGTCTCTGGAAAAACACTATTTTCAACAGATTTATTGATCAAGTAGGAAACAATGTCGCAGATCTCATATTTGCATTTTTTCAGTAAGTTATTTGAAACTTCATCATGACCAGTAATTAGATTATTTTAAACGTTGAATCATCAAGACCACCTCAATAGCATTAATAGGAGCCATGAACAAAGTAGCAGAGTTTAGCCGAGATATAGATTCAGAGAAGTTGAAGTCGACACTTTCATTTGAAGATTTAATGCAAAATTGCGTGCTGAAATTGTTAACCATACATTATTCAGAAAGAACATTCCCACTTGAGTCAAATATCTCAATATTAGTGTGTTTATCCGTTTTTTTTATGTCATTGATTATCTGCCACATTGCTTTGGTCTTATTGGCAGAGGAAAAGATTTTATTTTCAATTTCTACCCTTCTTGATTCCCTGAGTAATTTTCTATACATTTCAGTGAAAACTTTTCGAGAGCTTATGTATTTACTATCATGTCTTGCCAGATCAGTGTAAAGGTTTACCTTTTTTTTCAATTCAACTAATTCTTCAGATAATCTACATTTCCTTGTTCGGTTAATCTTTATGTGCCTGATTGGAAATGATAAATCAGCATAGTAAAGCAGTATATTTAAATAAACTTCAAAGGCAATATTAGCTTCCGCTTCAGCATATACCTCGACCCATGATTCATGCTCAAGAAAACCCTTGAAAATTCGAACATTATCATCATTAATGTCTCTGATACAGAAACGTCTATCGCTTTTTACATCTACGCTATCAACCTTCAATTTCAATATTTGGGAATAATGGTCCAACAAGTAGAAATCCCTAACCTCAACTATAATCTACTTCAAAGGATACCAGAAAGTTGTCCAGGCAAGCGCTGGAAGTTTGAGCTACTCTAGTTGGAACAGCAATTTTACTTTTCACCTCATAACACCCAAGCAAATCACTGAGAAGGTTGAGTCTATAACTTTTCACCAAAAAATCAACATTAAAATCCCCACCAATAATAATTTTAGCTCGGAACGAAGATGCAAATTCAAGTAATCCATTGAGTAACAATAAAAATTCATTAAAGTCACCACTAGGGGGGCGATAAATAACAATTATTAAAAAATCGTAATCTTTCAAAATTACAGCAGAACACTCAAGAATGCCCTCTTTACAGAATTCGAGAACATTAATTGAACTGTACTTAATTGAAAGCCTATCATTTATATAAACGGCTGTACCACCATGAATTGAATTAGCACGACAAAAATAAGAACATAATGTGAAGTTTTTCAACTTGAGGCACAACAATTCATATTCGTTCAACCAATGTTCAGTGATTAAGATTAAATCAGAATAATCGAAAGTCATTTCCAATTCTAAAAATTTGTTCGAAATGCACTGTATATTCTGATGTGAAACAATAAGTCTATTATCAGAAGATGTTAAACATTGGGTATTTCTAAAAAGAAGAAGACGGCTTTGGAACCTGTTGTTGAGAAGAATTATGTTTAACTCCATACTTTGATTATTAAGGAATTTTTGCCCTTTAACAAAATTAAAACGCTGATAAATGACAACTTTGGGCCATAATGAGTCGTCATTATAAATTTTTTTGTTTATGTTCAGGATCAACACCAACCAAGAAACAATTGTTATCAACAGTCTTATAGTATGTGTCGACCTTTTTGACATATACATCCTCCAGTTTGGTATTCAAAACAGTCGTTAAATACCTCTGTATTTTATCCGGCGATGCTTCGTCCTTCACTTTCTTCAAAAACACCCATACTTTTTTTGTTTTGGGATCTGAACTTCCTTCAAAATATGCATCTGGATCTATGGACGAGCCGACATCCGCAGTTCCAATCCTACCTTTTCTCTTCTTTCTTTTCACTTGAATAAATCCATCATCGGTTGCATCGACTCCACCAATTTCAGATTTCCGGACTCCATGTTTACCAAGATTCTTATTGTTGTTTACCTTTAGTGGCACTGTCGACACCGATATCGCATTTGCATCATGTGTACTGTTAGAAGTATTAGCACTCTTCTGTCCTTTTCCGACCGAAGCATCATCATCGATGTTATTCACTTTGGGATGTTCAGTGAAATTCTTTTTCGATGTCATTTTAACTTTTTCAGAAAATGTCGTATTATCTTTTGATTTCAGCATTGAGATAATTTCGGATTGATCGTCAATGAGTAATTCTAGATGTTGAACTATTGTTTGCAATGTAGTAATTTCACTTTTCATTGAAACATATAACTTATCGGAATTTACAATTTCAATTTCAGGCTTCTCACTCCCATCTTCTTCATTTCCATCGAAAGATAGTAATTTCGTGAGAAAATTTCACAACAAATCACTAGTAAGGTCACTAGGAACAACTTTGGTCACCAAAATATCTATTATCACTCTTTTATTCAATTTATTGAGCTCTTGAGTGAGGAGCTCTCTATCGCGTGTAGACTCGTTAGTGGCCATATTGTGTTATTTATTTAAGTTAGTGAATGAAGTAATCTATATCCACAAAAGAGGAGGCTTTGAAATTAGAGGTTGGACAAGTAATTCAAGGGAAATTCTGAATCATATTCCTGACACATTGAGGAATATAGATGGTTATTCGAATTCAGAAAATAATAATAATAATATCTTTTATTTCAAATAATTACAGTTTTCACAATAAAGCAAAAAACTACAAATTAAATGAAATGACGTCACAAGATTACAAAAAGTAATCAGCCAAATTATATGGTTCCATGCCAACTAATAAATTTTTAACCTTAACTCTAAACATATTACACTAACACATTTAATTTCATTAGGGAGTTTATTAAAAATTCTAATACACATATAAGCAACAGAAAGAATACTAGGTCTGAAATGGAATCCAAACGAGGATATATTATACTTTCCAATAAATTGTAATAAAGTAGATGAAAAAATTTTAAAACTAGAAAGAACACCCACCAAACGAGAAATTCTTAACGTAGTTATGTCAATATATGATCCATTGGGATTATTAGGTTATTATATTGTGCGAGGTAAGATAATTTTACAAGATATTTGGAGATCGGGAATTTCTTGGGATGAAAAAATAAGTCCTCCTTTAGAACGAAAATGGTCCAAATGGTTCCAACAACTTCAGAAGATAAAAGAATTGAAAATTGGTAGATGTTATTTTCGGTTTCAGTATTCCAACTTAGAATTACATATATTTTGTGATGCCAGCGAGCAGGCAATGGGTGCTGTTGGTTATTTTAGAATTGAAATTAGAGGAAAAGTACATGTTAGTTTAGTTATGTCAAAAACA
This sequence comes from Hippodamia convergens, assembly GCA_038502775.1. Classification (NCBI taxonomy): domain Eukaryota; kingdom Metazoa; phylum Arthropoda; class Insecta; order Coleoptera; family Coccinellidae; genus Hippodamia; species Hippodamia convergens. Next base: position 28,415 of record JAVSIQ010000265.1, read on the forward strand.
CAAGTTAGCCCATTAAAAACCTTATCTATTCCGAGATTCGAACTACAGGCTGCAGTGATGGCATCACGACTGAGAGAATCTATAATGAAGGGACATAGATTGGACATTCAAAAGACAATATTTTGGAGTGACTCAAGAATCGTTTTATGTTGGATAAGATCGGAGGCGAGTAATTTCAAAACTTTTGTAGCTCATCGCGTGGGAGAGATTCAAGAAAAAACTTCATTGAAAGAATGGCGATGGGTACCAACCAAATTGAATGTGGCGGATGACCTGACCAGAGATCAAGACGATATAAAGTTAACAACTTCATGGAGATGATTTCTTATACCTCAGTTCTGAACATTGGCCAGAAGAAGACAATCAACAACAAAATCTAGATAATAATTCCTCAAAAGAATTAAAAAGACATGTAGTATGTATGATCACATCTGTTTTTTCAGAATTGTTACCAGAAGCAGGGAAATTTTCACGTTGGACATCATTGATGAGAAGTACTGCAATGGTATTCAAATTCATCAAACTATGTAGTAAAAAGGAAAAGGAACAATTAATAACATGTGAGGATATCGAAGACGCTGAAAAAATGTGGCTTAAAAGGATACAAATTGACTGTTTCAAGAAAGAAATCGCGACTATCACAAGGGGAGAAACTTTAGACAAGAAGAACAAATTATTTCAGCTAACACCATATATGAGAAATGATTATTTATGTGTAGGAGGCCGCACAAATTATTCAACAGAGTTATCAGACACAGCAAAAAGTCCAATAATTCTGGATAGCCGACATTATGTAGTTAATTTATTGATCCTAAATTATCATACAACTATGAGTCACCAAGGTACACAAGTTGTTCTCAATGAACTTCGTCAAAAATTGTGGGTTCTTCAAGCAAGGAAAGCAATCAAGAGAGCAATGAGATATTGTCCAATTTGTTGCATAAAAAAAGCAACACCTCAAGAAGCACAAATGGGTCAATTACCTGATTTCAGGTTGATGAAACCTCAGCCTCAAAGAGCGTTTGTGTATACAGGTATAGATTTCTTTGGACATTTTGAAGTTACGATCGGTAGAAGAAGAGAGAAAAGATATGGAGTGTTATTCACATGTATGTCAGTAAGAGCTATACATATTGAGATTGCTGAAACCTTGAATACAGACTCTACTTTAATGGCTATAAGACGTTTCATGTCAAGAAGAGGAAAACCGAAGATGTTTCTCACGGACAATGGCACTAATTTTCACGCTGCAGAGAAAAAACTAAGAAGAGTCTATAAGGATGTTAACCCCGAGATTATAAGGCAGAAATTATGCGCTGAACGTATAGAATGGAAGGTCATACCTCCAGGGAGTCCACATATGGGAGGTGCTTGGGAAAGAATGGTCCGATCTGTGAAAACAGCTCTGAGAACAACACTTAAAGACACAGCCCCGCGCTAAGAAGTTTTCTATACTGTCATGGCAGAAGCCCAGCATATAGTGAATAGCCGTCCTCTAACCTATGTATCATCATCGCCGGAAGACGAAGAATGCCTCACCACAAATCATTTCCTCATAGGAAGTACAAGTATTCTAAAACCACCTGGATTATTCGATGACGTGAAATGGAATGTAAAAAAACAATGGAAAATTGCAGAAAATTGAATGAAAATTTTTGGAACAGATGGATGAAAGAATATATACCAACTTTACCAAAACGAACGAAATGGTTCGAGCAAAATCGAAATTTAAAGGAAAATGACCTGATAATTTTAATGGACAATAAATTACCCAGAAATAATTGGCCGAAAGGAATAGTTTATAAGACTTACCCGGGTAAAGATGGTAAGGTTAGAGTAGTAGATATCAAATTGAAAAATGGTATCTATAAAAGATCTATATCCAGCTATGTAGGGTAGAATGCTTAGAGATGGGTGAAGACGATGGTTCTTCACGGGGGGAAGAAAATGTTGAAGAATGAATTATCATATTGCCTTTTTGAAAATTTGACATTTTTATCGATAGTTGAAAAACAAGTTGTCAATCAAAAAGTCGAATAAAAGTTTCTAGTTTCTTCATACCGAAGGGTTTATTTGTAAAAATCTCATACAGTATAGACTATGAAAGTATGAATACCATGTATGAATTGCAGACCTGCTGAAACAGTGTTTCCTAGTGAAATGAAGAGTAAAGTAGTAAATGTAAAAATCTCACATTTTCATTAAGAAGACAGGAAATGTATTTTGTTGTCTGCCTGCATGTTAGAACCTATATATCTGTCCGTTTTGTTTAATTGTGTATAGATTATGATAATATGAATACTATGTTCAAATTGCACTTCTGCCGAAGCAGTATTTTCCAGTGAAATGATGAGTAAAAAAGTAAAAATCTTACACTTTCATCAACACGACAGCGAATATATTTTGTTGTCTGCCTGCATGTTAGAACCGATATATCTGTCTGTTTTTTTTGTTGTGTATAGACTATAATAGTATGAATACCATGTGTGAATTACAGCATTGCTTAAACACTGGTTCTCATTGAAATGTGGAGTAAACAAGTAAAAGTAAAAATGTCACACTTTCATTAACACGACAGCGAATGTATTTTGTTGTCTGCCTGCATATTAGAACCGATATATCTGTCTGTTTTCTATTATTTTATACAGACTATGAAAAAATGAATACCATGTATGAATTGCAGACCTGCTGAAACAGTGTTTTCTAGTGAAATGAAGAGTAAAATAGTAAATGTAAAAATCTCACATTTTCATTAAGAAGACAGGGAATGTATTTTGTTGTCTGCTTGTATGTAAGAACCGATATATCTGTCAGTTTTGTTTAATTGTGTATAGATTATGATAATACGAATACTATGTTCAAATTGCACCCCTGCTGAAGCAGTATTTTCCAGTGAAATGAGGAGTAAACAGTAAAAATCTCACACTTTCATTAACACGACAGTGAATGTATTTTGTTGTCTGCCTGCATGTTATAACCGATATATCTGTCTCTTTTCTATTATTTTGTATAGACTATGAAAGTATGAATACCATGTATGAATTGCAGACCTGCTGAAACAGTGTGTCCCAGTGAAATGAAGAGTAAAAAAGTAAATGTAAAAATCTCACACTTTCATTAATAATAATAATAATAATAATAAGCCTTTATTTTCCAACAGGTAAAAAAAAACCCAATTACAGGAAAATATCTCAAAAACAACCATATAATATTGAGAGAAATGAATACCAAACACAAAATAAAGATAAACTTAATCTAAGAAGGGTCGGACATACCAGATTCCTCCAAATAGGCAGCCACTACAGAGCGGGGAGAATCATTATGTATGTCACATCTGTTGGCCACCGAATTAAATAATCTGCACATTAAATTAACCGGTGACCTAAAACTGGCGTTCGTTCAACCCGCCCTGCAGTAGAACACGGTATTACTCCTTAAGCCGTCTCGAGGCACCAAAAATGAAATATGTTCCAGTAATTCAGGACAATCGATTAAGTCATGCACAATTTTGTAAATTAACATTAATGCTTTTATATTGACATTATGTTCTATGGGCTCAGCACCAAATCTACTGAGCAACGTAATGTTGTCACAACCCAATGGAGGATAAACCCCATCTTCCCTCCAAACTAAATACTTATAGAACTTCCTTTGTACAGATTCAATTCTTTTTTTATGGCAATTATAAATTGGCCTCCAAATGATGCTACAATATTCAAATTTACTTCTAATAAAACTATTGAATAATACAATTAACGTATGGAAATTTTGAAATCGCCTACCATTACGAAAAATGAATCCATAGGTTTTACTGACCGAAGAAATGAGCTGATACGAGTGCGGTACAAAGGAACATTGACAGTCACACAACACTCCTAAATCCCTATATTCTGTTACACGCGACAAAACATGACTATCGATATGATAATTATAATTTATCATATTTTTTTCTTTGTATAGGACATTGAATAGCACTTTGACACGTTTAATGACAGCCTATTAATTTCACACCATCTCAAGAGAGCGTCCAGTGCCTCTTGCAATCGAAGACAATCAGCAATAGAGAATACCCTACAGAAAAGCTTTAAGTCGTCAGCGAACATCAGAATAGAAATATCTGCACCATCAAGAACATCGTTAATGAAAAGAAGAAAGAGCAAAGGTCCCAAATTTGAGCCTTGGGGAATGCCAGAAGTAGCACAGAACTCAAATGAGCGAGACTGCTCGATCTCCACAAAACATATTCTATCCCTTAAGTAAGACCCCATCAGTGAGGTCAACCTATCTCCAAATCCGAATGCAAACTTTAATTTCATCAACAAAATTACATGATCAACTTTATCAAAAGCCTTTTGAAAATCAGTGTAGATTACATCCACCTGTCCAGATTTATCCAAGGCATCAAATACCTGTTCAAAAAAACATACAAGATTAGTACAGGTAGATCTTCTAGGCATGAAACCATGTTGATTAGGCTTAATACGGTGCTTTATGAATGGAAAAATTGAATCATATATAATTATTTCAAATAGCTTAGAAAAATTTGATAGTACAGCAATCGGTCGGTAGTTTTTTATATCAGATCTCTCTCCCTTTTTAAAAATTGGTACGATTCTAGATTGTTTCCACACAGAAGGATAACTTCCCCTAATAGCAGATATATTGAAAATATGAGATAAGGGTGCAGCAAACACACCAATGCAGTCCTTCACCAAAAAGCTAGGATCTCCGTCTGGTCTAGCCGTACACTTCGACAGCCTTCTAGACGCCTTGATTACATCCTCCTCCGCAATATTCCCAGCAAACACGGCGATGCAAATGTAACTCTTATGCGATGTACTGTTTACCTCTCCACGCGCTCGCATATGCATCCAAATGTCCTCCACATCAAGTACGCATTTCGGATCAATGAGTAGTTGAATATGCGATCGCAAAACTGGTCACAAATGATACTCCATTTCTTGTCACATTTGAGACGCTCATGAGAGTTAATTTTGAGACCACTTTTTTTATTTCTTTTCGACGTCGCATAGGAATTTTGATGTGATACTAAAAGATATCTTCAAATAGGAAGCCATTTCTTATCGCATTTGAGACATATTTAGTCTCTTTGCGTTGACTAATGAGAGGTTTTTTGTGATAAATATCAAACCATTTTTAATGCAGGTGAAATATTGTTATTCAATTTGGATTGTATTACTTTATATATGTGACGTTATTCGAAATTTTCAATTCCAATATTCATTTCGCCCAATAAGAAGATTTGCTCCCAATTACATTATTTTATTGACTGGCGGAGAGCAAAGTTACCAATAATAAATTTACATATATTTTAGATTAAATCATTGACTGCATGAGGATAATGAAAAAATCTATTCGAACAAAAAAACTATAATGATTAATAACAATAAGGTAGAATAAAATAAAAAACAAAAAAATGGAAAAAAGTAAACAAAAAGATGCAAAATAGGTTTGAGTATATACTATGTAGTAGGTTTCTTCATCTGTCTTTCTTCTCTCTGCCTGGCATGTCGCAGCCATTCCTTTACATATATTTCGAAGTCTTTTTCCGAAATAACTGTATTCTTCTTCACCACATCTGAAAAGAGTGAAAGTATATGTTAACATATTTTTTTTTTCAATATCAAGTTGAGTTATTTGTACAATTTCGTTCAACTATTCAGTTTATTGGTTAAACATATTTTAATTGATGAGAAGATATAAATATAATTACCAACGTTTTTAAATTTTATTCGTATAGATGACTTAGTGTCGGTTTCACAAAACTTTATTTGTACCGTTAAATTAATTGGAGGCACGGCGATTCGTTGAAATTTCAAAACGAGTGGTTTGATTGGTTCGAATTTACGTAAGGTTTTTTAATTGCACAATTGAAGTTTTGTGAAACCGACCCATAGGGCCGGTTTCACAAAACTTCGATTGTAACGTTAAATTAATTGGAGCCACCGCGATTCGTTAAAACTTGAAAACGCGTGATTCGATTGGTTCGAATTTACGTGAGATTGTTGAATGGTACAATCAAAGCTTTGTGAAACCCGCCTTAGGTCATTGATAAATTTCGGGACAACAAATTTACAAGAATTATTTGAATAACTGCAAACGTTGTGTTTTACATTATAGCGGCTACACCTCAAATAAATTTAAAAAAAAACTCAAATCAAATACTCACTGAATAAAATCTTCATAACGGGACTCTCAGCAATTTTATAATTTAACCTCTGGCCCGTCCATGAAGAAAGTTAGGCAGTTCCGTCGGTGAAAGTCCTTTTGAGGCATCTCACCACGAAATTTTTGCTGCCGTTATCCCCAACGGCCTCATGAGTTTTGTACAGAAAAATGTCGAATTTGGATAAGGTGAACATTAGTTTTAGAAATTATAAGACATAAAATATTCAAATAAGATCAGATTTCAAAGCAGTTTAACTAAAGATATAATAATTAGTTAAAATCTAGGCTTTCCAATTATGGTGATATAAAAAAAGATATGAATTACAAAGAAGTCTATACCGATATCACATCATATTTAGAAAAATTAGACCAGTGGAGAATTCAAAGGACTAGTTTCTTTCAAGTATAATAACTTTCTCAAAAACCAAAATTTAAATTCATTCGAATGCTTCAATTGTTTTTTTGAGAATTTCGCATTGAATTTCTCACCAATCTATTCTTCAATGTTGAATCACTTCTCATTAATTTGAATTCCAGATGATTGAAACCGATAATGAATTGAAATTATAAAAAAATAAAGATATCGTGAAATGGTTTTCACAAAAAGAGAGCCAAAATCGGGCAATTTGGGGTACAATGTACTTGTACAGCATTATTTCAGACAAGTAAACTGGAACTCAATTTTAAATATCCTCAGAACCAAATGTAATATAATAAATTCAACGGCAAAAATCAAGACAATTCTCAGAAGAAAAATTTTTTTTCGAAATCAAAAAGTTCTGCGCCAACACACATATAAAAACTTCATTATACGATAATTATATGTAGAATGAAATATCAAATTATTTAGTTAACAACAATAATTAAAGAATTTACTTACCAATTAATGCACTCAAATTGCAGAAAACCAAAAAATTTGAATATCGGATCGAACGAACAGCGAACTTCTCGAATCGAACACTAGTCACAAAATGATGGAATGTAAATGTATCCAAAAGAAAAAACTCAAGTCTAAAAATGGTTATACGTTGAATCTGTCAGACGTAAAACCACCCCCCTTTCGTCTTGCCAGTGCGAATTCCATGGCCAAACCGGGTTCTTATCTCGAGAGAAAAATATCCCGGCCTAATGTAATTAGGGGCAATAAAACCCAGATGTGGTAGTTTCTCTACAGTTGAAGATCGAAGAATTCCTTACTCGGGTGCAAATTCAGCATTTTTAATGCTAAATTTGGCATATTTGATTCATGTATAGCATATATTTTTGACGTTAAGCATATAGCATATTATGGAGCATATCTTCGAAAGTTCTTCCGCATTCAGAAGTTTCCAGTAATGTGCATATCCATTTGGGAATATTAAGATATAACATATTTTATTAATATCTTTACCACAACAACGATAGGTATTTCGATTCATTCAAGTTTGAGAAAAACAGTTCTTACAATAAAAAAATGAAAATTTAACCCAGCACCTAGAAATATTTTGAAATTTGATAACTCAGAACCCCAATATTCATTCACATTCAAAAGTTGAGTCGAAGAAAATTTATATTTCAGAAATAGTTATAGAAAAAAAATATCAATGAATAACCAGCATTTTTTCGGCACTTCCCAAATGAAAAAGCATAGTTTTGGCATTTTCGAAACTCAAAACTAGCATATTTGCTTCCCCTGAGATAACAACACTGAGTAACTCAACACTCTTTGGCTTTGAGTCACAATACGAACGAATATTTGCATCGCATGGGAATCACATTTGAGATATCTTTTCTCATCGTCAAAATGTCGAGAATTTTTCTTCCACATTTCGTTAACAAAGCGATATCACAAAATTACTAGGTTTTGGACGCATATGCGACATCACAATGAAGATTTTATTTTATGTTGAAAATGTAACTCCACAAAAGTGTCAGGCGATGTAACGTGTTTGCTGGGTTTCCTATTTCAATGAAATTGCTATCATAAACCTGTTCCGTGAATGAAGATTCTGAAGGTTCCTCATACACACTAGAGAAGTGAGTAGCAAATGCGTCCACAATCTCATTAGGTCTTGCAAAAGTCTCAAAAACCATTGGTCATAACACCAGGTATACGAGAATGTCCCTTATTCTCCTGCATAAATGACCAAAAAGCACTAGGATCAGAGCTTATTTTATCCTCGGAAGAAGTAACAAACTTTTTATATGCACTACTAATTTTAGATTTGAGCAGTTTGCGAAGTGATTTATACCTAGAAAAATTGACATCATCCTTGTACCTTCTATAATTATTTAATGCCTTCAACTTGGATTTGCTCAACTCAATTATTTCAGAGGTATACCATGATGGAAAACGTTTCTTCCTCCTGATCTTGACCGGAACAGTTTGCTCGAATATATCATTGAGAACGGTATAAAATTCAGTGCAAGCTATTTCAGAATCATTACTTTCTAGAACCTTTGACCAGTCTGCGCCGAGGAAGAGACCATACATGTCAACGAAATTGGCTTTACGAAAGTTAAAGGATGAGTACGTAGCATTGCCATCGATCCCAAGATTGGACACTCTTTTAGGCTGCCGCAGACAGAACGAAATCTCAACAGGAGGATGATGGAAGTCCAGTGGGACAAGTGGGAAGTCAGAGCCAGTTACAAAGCATTCCATATTGGAGAGTACGAGATCCAACAATTTGCCACCGGGGTTTACCACATTATTAAACTGACACAGGTTGTGGGTTTGCCTGAATGTATCGATTGATGCAGTGCGATAATCAGTTAAAGAATTTTCCACATATTTGGCGGCATTAAAGTCCCCCAGTATAATAAGTTGATCATTCAGCATGAAATCAAGAGATGACAATGATTCAAGAAACAATTCATACAATGCAAATTCGGTGTTAGGTGGAATATAAAGAACTAGTATAATTGCAGATCCGAAATTACACCTAATTTTACATGCAGCTACGTCAATAGAAGGAACCAATTCTGTTAGCAGTGATAACTCAAGTTTTTCCGCACAATATTCACTACGAATCGCAACCAGTACACCTCCCCCGGTAGATGAATTGGTTTTAACTAAATCCCTGTCTGCGCGAAACACATCATACTCAGAGGGAAATAATTCACTATCATGTAATCCATCCTGTAGCCAAGTCTCAGTCACACAAAATCGAAGTCACAACTCGACACTGAGTTCCTAAATTCATGAGATTTTGTATTCAATCCTCGAACGTTTTGATAGTAGCCATTGAGCTCCCTCCGAATGTAATTGGGTTGATTTAGTTTAAAGATTTTATGGTTGGAAAACCTCTTATGAACTTCAGTTCAACATCTTCACCAGCAGCTTTACGTTGATTAAATTCTGTCTTGACCTTGTTGAAGTGATCTCTTTGTCTAGGAGTCCTATCTGATGACACGAAAACATTATAATTACTCTTGAATACTTTTGACTGTTTGAGTACTCTTCGTACATCCCTAACACTATTCAGGACTACTATCAGAGGTCGAGGTTTGTCACCGTTAGAAACGTACCTCCCCAACCGTCCAACCCGTGCCCTTTCTAAAGTGGGAAAATCGGATATAGACGATTTTAGCATAGTGTCAACGACATCACAGTCCCTGGTCGCTCTATCCTCCTCAGATGTGCCCTCACTTTCAGGGAGTCCATGAACAATAATATTGTATTTACGTTCTTGACGCTGCTCAAATTCATGAAGAAGTTCCTCAAAACATTCTTCTGGTATAGAATCGTCAGCGGCTCGGGATGGTAGACTCAGAACGGAAGCCCTCAACTCGTTAACCTCCTTTTGCAAGGAAATTAATACAGTTTTCAATGCAGCAATATCACTTCCCATGCCCTCACACGAAGAGCAATTCCAGGCAATGGATTTTCTCGAATTAACTACGCGGATCTCAGATTGACTCATACCAACACATGCATTTCCGAAATCTTGTTTACAAATAACGCAACTAATTATGAGATGGTTTGAGTACTGCTTATCGCAGCAGTGACATTTGACTTTATTAGTCATGATGCGATACGGTACGGCGGAAAGTTGAAAATTCGGTTGAAACTCAAGTTATGATGTATAATAGTCTGATAGGTTCTCCTCGAAGAAAGTCTGCAATGAGTATACACGAGCAAGCAGGTACACAACCAGTTGAACACAGCGGAAAACAAAAAGGACTTTTCACCTTCTTGGGTCTATAAGAAGGATTTGTACAGAAATGGAAGACCACGGCAAGGATAGGGACAAGTCAGGCGAAGGAAGAAAAATGTTGCGACCGCCAGCTCCAGTCACAGTGATCTGTGTAGAAATATAAAAACGGATAGTGGGTGCCCGACCTAATAATCCGGGGTAAACGACAGCGCGCAGAAACAGTCGAACTCAAGGTCGCGCGACCCGACAAATTTAATTCGAAGAAACGTAAACAAACAAAGTATTATTGATTTGTTTTATGAAAATTCGTAAGAGAGACTAAAAGTAATACTTGCTAACTGCAGGGATTGGTCTCAACGGGATCGGAGACAACGATTTTCTGAAATCAATCGGTTCTGCCAAATCCTCAGAATTAAAATATCGGAGCACCACACACACGTTTGCACTCTAACAACTCTCATCCCTCTATGTATTTTGTTGTCTGCCTGCATGTTAGAACCGATATATCTGTCAGTTTTGTTTAATTGTGTATAGATTATGATAATATGAATACTATGTACAAATTGCACCCCTGCTGAAGCAGTATTTTCCAGTGGAATGAGGAGTAAAAAAGTAAAAATATCACACTTTTATTAACACGACAGTGAATGTATTTCGTTGTCTGCCTGCATGTTAGAACCGATATATCTGTCTCTTTTCTATTATTTTGTATAGACTATGAAAGTATGAATACCATGTATGAATTGCAGACCTGCTGAAACAGTGTGTCCCATTGAAATGAAGAGTAAAAAAGTAAATGTAAACATCTCACATTTTCATTAAGAAGACAGGGAATGTATTTTGTTGTCTGCCTGTATGTTAGAACCGATATATCTGTCTCTTCTCTATTATTTTGTATAGACTATGAAAGTATGAATACCATGTATGAATTGCAGACCTGCTGAAACAGTGTGTCCCAGTGGAACGAAGAGTAAAAAAGTAAAAATCTTACACTTTCATCATCACGACAGCGAATATATTTTGTTGTCTGCCTGCATGTTAGAACCGATATATCTGTCTGTTTTCTTTTGTTGTGTATAGACTATAATAGTATGAATACCATGTTTCAATTACAGCATTGCTTAAACACTGGTTCTCATTGAAATGTGGAGTGAAAAAGTAAAGTAAAAATGTCACACTTTCATTAACACGACAGCGAATGTATTTTGTTGTCTGCCTGCATGTTAGAACCGATATATCTGTCTGTTTTCCATTATTATTATTTTGTATAGACTATGAAAAAATGAATACCATGTATGAATTGCAGACCTGCTGAAACAGTTTTTCCCAGTGAGATGAAGAGTAAAATAGTAAATGTAAAAATCTCACATTTTCTTTAAGAAGACAGGGAATGTATTTTGTTGTCTGCCTGTATGTTAGAACCGATATATCTGTCAGTTTTGTTTAATTGTGTATAGATAATGATAATATGAATACTATGTTCAAGTTGCACCCCTGCTGAAGCAGTATTTTCCAGTGAAATGAGAGGTAAAAAAGTAAAAATCTTTCATTTTCATTATCACGACAGCGAATGTATTTTGTTGTCTGCCTGCATGTTAGAACCGATATATCTGTCTGTGTTGTTTTGTTGTGTATAGAATATCATAATATAAATACCCAGTTCAAATTGCAGACCTGCTGAAGCAGTATTTTCCAGTGAAATGTAGAGTAAAAAAGTATAAATTTTTCACTTTCATCAACACGACAGCGAATGTATTTTGTTGTCTGACTGCATTTCAGAACCGATATATCTGTCTGTTTTGTTTCATTATGTATACATAATGGTAATATAAATATCATTTGTGACTTACAGCATTGCTAAAAAACTTGTTCCCATTGAAATGTGGAGGAAAAAAAGAAAAAGTAAAAATTTCCCACTTTCATTATCACGACAGCGAATATATTTTGTCGTCTGCCTGCATGTTAGAACCGATATATCTGTCTGTTTTGTTTTATTATGTATACATAATGAAAATATGAATACCATGTGTTAATTACAGCATTGCTAAAACATTGGTTCTCATTGAAATGTGGAGTGAAATAATAAGAGTAAAAATCTTACAGTTTCATTAACACGTCAGCGAATATATTTTGTTGTCTGCCTGCATGTTAGAACCGATATATCTATCTCTTTTCTTTTGTCGTGTATAAACTATGATAGTATGAGTACCATGTGTGAATTACAGCATTGCTAAAAAACTGGTTCTCATTGAGATGAAGAGTAAAAAATTAAATGTAAAAATCTCTCACTTTCATTAAGAATACAGGGAATGTATTTTGTTGTCTGCCTACATGTTAGAACCGATATTTATTTATTTATTTATTTAATTAGTGACAAGGGTTGAGGTTGTTCTAACCTATAAACCCAGAAAATATGATAATTATTATAAAAAAATTAACAAACAAACGGAAAAAAGTAATAGTAAAAGAGAGCAGTATCATTGTGAAGAGCGCCAATCGTCCAGCCTGTTTTTGAAGGCGTTCACTGATGTAGCTTCCACAACAGATGCTGGAAGTTGATTCCACATGGTAAATATACGATTGGAGAGGACCATCTGCCTTGTAGAAGATTTGAATGGCTCCTTCTGAAGTTTGTACTTATGGCCCCGCAAGCTATTCGTGTTCAGCCTGAACATGTCTCTCAGCCCCTCCCCGAAGTGTCCATTCACAGCGCGGAATGTGAAAATTAGATCACCCCGGCTTCGACGATCGGCAAAACTAGGGAGACCAAAAATCCGCAGGCGATCTTCACACGACGGGCGAGGGAAAGAGTATGGTTGGCGCGTAGACCAGCGCTGGATGGACTCCAAGAGATTCTCATCAGATCTGGTCGACGGCCACCACACCTGCCCAGCATACTCCATAATTGGACGTACGTAGGTTTTGTAAAGGAATCCCCACGTTGAAACAGTGCTCCCTCCGAAAGCCCTCCTCAGTAAATAAATCATCTGCCTTGCTCTTCCGGTAACCGCTGCCACATGGTATGACCAGCTCAGGTCTGAGTCCACAGTGACGCCCAAATCGACGTGTCGCGTGACAGGCTCCAGCATATAGCCGTCGATCCAGTAGCGTAGCTTCGGGTTACTCTTGCCAATATGAAGGACGCAGCATTTGTTGATGTTCAGTGGTAGCATCCAGTCTTTACACCACCTGGAAAGGACATCGAGGTCTTGTTGGAGAATATCTCCCTGTTGAAGGGGCAGACCGAACAGTTTCGTGTCGTCAGCAAACGAGGAGATGGTGGACCGGATAAGCGGAGGAAGTCGCAGATGAACAAGATGAACAGTATCGGTCCCAATACCGATCCTTGGGGGACACCTGAGGTGACCTTCTGCTCAGTTGAGGAATAAGCTGCGCCCACTCGCACACGGAACCTTCTATTGCAAAGAAAGCACTCTAGCCATCTTAAAAGCTTTCCTCTCACTCCCAGGTGCTCCAATTTGAAGAGAAGTCGTCTATGCGGAACACGATCGAATGCTCTTGAAAAATCCAGATACACTACATCAACTGGAGAACCAGAATCCAGTGCCCTGGTCCATTCAGCTACGCACGAGAGGAGATTCGTCGTCGTGGAACGTTGAGGGACGAATCCATGCTGGGACATTGGGATCAACCCATTGTTTGAACAAAAGCGCATTAGGTAATCGCTCACTATTCTCTCCAAAATATGTCTCCAAAATATGTCTGTCTGTTTTTTTTTGTTGTTTCTAGAATATGATAATACAAATACCCAGTTCAAATTGCAGACCTGCTGAAGCAGTGTTTTCCAGAGAAATGTAGAGTAAAAAAGTATAAATCTTTCATTTTCATTATCACGACAGCGAATGTATTTTGTTGTCTGCCTGCATGTTAGAACCGATATATCTGTCTGTTTTGTTTCATTATGTATACATAATGGTAATATGAATATCATTTGTGTCCTACAGCATTGCTAAAAAACTGGTTCTCATTGAAATGTGGAGGAAAAAAAGAAAAAGTAAAAATTTCCCACTTTCATTATCACGACAGCGAATATATTTTGTCGTATGCCTGCATGTTAGAAGCGATATATCTGTCTGTTTGGTTTTGTTATGTATACATAAAGAAAATATGAATACCATGTGTTAAATACAGCATTGCTAAAACATTGGTTCTCATTGAAATGTGGAGTAGAAAAGTAAAAGTGAAAATCTCACACTTTCATTAACATGACAGCGAATGAATTTTTTTGTCTGCCTACAGGTTAGAACCGATATGTCTGTCTGTTTTTTTATTGTGTATAGACTATGATAGTTTGAATAGCATGTATTATTTGCAGACCTGCTGAAATAGTTGTTGTCAATGAAATGGAGAGTAAAATAGTAAAAATCTAACAATTTCATTAACACGACAGCGAATGTATTATGTGGTCTGCCTATATGTTAGAACGGATATCTGTCTGTTTTATTCCAATATGTATACATGATTATAGTATGAATAAAACGTGTAAATTGCAGCATTGCTCAAACAATAGTTCATAATGAAATGAGGAGTAAAACAGAAAGAATCGTACGTTCTCATCAGCACGACACCGAAAGTATTATGTGGTCTGCCTGCACGTTAGAACCGACCTATCTTTCTGCCTCGTCATATATGTGTATTCGATAAACATATGAATAACATACATAACTTTCAGCCTTGCTAACATAACGTTATTTTTTATGAAATTCTCGACTTTCATGAACCTAGAAATTACACTTGGAACCGGAATAAATGTCTGCCATTGAATTGTTGGATATGGAAAAGTGTATAGTACAATATATCAAAAAGGCAGACATGCTACTATCACGTTGAAAAACCCAATTTTTTCGTTTTTGGACTTCCGGCCACGCTCCAAGGAACCATCGCCGAGCATAGCGAATCCCCATTTCACCTACGGTAGGTGTCATAGTATACCTGACATTAATATGAAGTTTGCTAAAATACCGTAAGTCTGCCGAACGGTGGCTCTTAGACTATAACCTGTATTCTAATAAAAAAAGGGTACCAACCTAGTAGCCTCCATGCTACGCCACTGTTATTTCAATATTACTCACGGATAAGCAGCTAATTGTAACTGGTCCAACAACGTCCAGACTCTGTTTATTTTTCATCTCTAAGATAAGGCCGTCAAGCCTTAGAATCACTGTAACGCCACTGACCACTTTGATAAGCATTTTTCATAAATTGTTGATGATTTTCTCCATGTAGTCAGTCTAAGTACTGATTATGATACAGTTCGATATTAAAATCAACTGCCTCCGAAATTCGTCTTTCACCAGAATCGCCCATCACAATTCATTTCCACTCTTTCATCCGAAATTTTTTTGAGAAATATGACCAAACAATAATGTGATCTTTTTTTCTGATCCTATTTGATCTCTGCCACTCGAGTCTCTGAGATCTAACTCGTGCACTGTAAGGTTAATGACAGTAGAAAACTTGAGTACAAGGTACAAGTTAAATGGTTTCCATTCACTCTAGTATTTTAAAATCATATTACTCATTTTTCAAGATACAACCTAAGTGACATTCATTGTCGTGAAATAGTTAGTCTGGAAGGCTTGAAGTTTCCGATATTATATCAGCTTGACCATATACATATACCTTTTTCATTCAAAGTGTTAAGTTCCTTGGGTTTCAAGTATATCTACGCTGATACTGAAGGCTGAAATTCATTATTATTCAAAACTAAAGAGCTTCTTGGTCCTCAATTTCAGGTCTTATGCTTCCTCATGTTTATTTCACACTCAAAGCTATCATCAATTGAGATATCTCTTCTAGTACCGCTCATGGGACATTCTTGGAAGTGTTTGCTTGAACCACTCTTGAATTCATACCGTGTCTCCTTTTTCTATAGTCCGAGGATTTCACTGATATCAGAAAGTAGCGATCCTGTGTGGTTTCGGAAGATGATTGAAAAATGGTCGTCATTTTTCACAACCGATATGGCATTGTCTCGATTTATTTATGAAATTTCGCGATTACGCATGAAAATACGAGAGGAGCTGATTCAAACATAGATCAATTCAAAATAGTAATCATCGAAATGAATACCATGTTCAATTCCTAGGCTCACAGATCTTTTATCGTGAGGTTGTAAAAATTATTTAAGATTTTGTCACTGAGATAAGAGTTATACCGGTTTCATCCTTATTTAGCATTATCAGTATCTCATACTGCAGTGACATCTAATAGCGTCAAAAGGAAGTTTCGCATTTCCAATTATATGCTAAAAAGAACCATGTACAACCTCTTTCACTATATTAGATTTTAGCAGTGGTCCCAAATCAGTCTGAATGATTCTGAAAATAAACATAATATACGAACGTTTAACTGAAAACCTCTTCTCAGATATAGTGAATTTTTGGAGATGACGATCATATGATTATTCATAATAACCTTGAAAAAACAGGAGGGGACCTCAGTTCTGCAAAAGATCATGTCGCAATATTTCTTCCGAAGATCCTTCAATTGAATCATTCTTAAGGTATCATGTTCGCGGGTCCAATTCCGAACCGGTTTGTTACCAAGTCCAGAATCAATAAACTAGGCTATATTTCCGAACAGATTCTGATCTAACCTCACGGCGAACGTTCTTGGAATCAAAAAAGGTCTGTGTGTTTATTTTAATGATACAATTCCTAAGCTATGTTGGTCAGTCGAAAATGTTGAATAATTGGGCATCGTTAAAGTCTAGGAGCACCTTTTCAAAATATGCTATATTCTTAGGACTTCATCAACTCTTGATATTTCCTGAAGATCTCCGTCACTTGACGATTAATAATGAATAAAAGATATGTTTCACATTTACGAGATACAACAACAAAACAAACTCAGGTAAGAATCAATTTGGAACTTCCAGTTCTTGCTTCAACCCCGGAACCTCTGGAACCGATTCGTTATCGGTAAGTCGATCTGCGCTTGTGCACAGCTTGGAAAGCTATTCTACACAATGTCTTGAGAAGAGTTCTGCAATGGTTCGGAACTCGACCCGCAAACAAAGCTATTGCAAACAATCGGGAATCAAAATAGGTCAAATGTTTTCGTGAAGATGAAACGAAATTCTTATTGAGAATCCACAACCTATGAATCAATTTATAAACTCCTCATTAAATTAGCCGACTCAGTACATATGTTAGTAGGATGTTTTGAACTGAAGCATCAGTATTTTAACAAACACAACACAAGTACTTTCAAAAAGCTTATAATATTTTTAACAACGTTACAAGAGATGTTGTCTGTTAGCGTGGCTTGGGTGGAGAGAGAGAGAGAGAGAGAGTTCTACTCATGAAGGTAAAGAAAGTGGAGGGGGCATAACGTTTGAAAAGTGTCACCAAAACAAATCCGGATTTGGCAAACCAAGATGGCCGACTTCGAGGTATTTTAAACTGTAGGTTCTGCAATTTTGGCCTTATTTATTATTCGTTCGTTGGTTTTGGCAGTTGTATGTAGTGAAAAAACATATAAGAAATGGTTTCTTGTACAGCATATGCTGATCTTACTCGAAATTAATGGTGAAAAGCTGAATTTTTTGACGTTTGTAAATATGGTTTAATTATTGTTGCATACAACTTTAATTGATAGGGGTACACGAGATAATTTACCAATTTGTTTCATTGCATATTATCTGAATTTGTATGTACCTTAATTGAAAGAATAGGATGTATAATTAGTTACAGGAACATTTCGTACGTAATTCAGCTCACCAATCCATTAAAAGCAATTGTTTATGATATTTTGACTCCTCGATTTGTTTCGATCATTATTTATTCATCTTTAGGTCATTAAAAGAGAATCGAACAAACTTCGAATTGTAAAAATTCAAATTTACAAAATTCCCGCCACAAATTTGGCTCAGCAACATGGCGGATTTTTGGTGACACTTTCATAGCAAGGGAAACATAGGATATGCTACCTCCCCTTCTTCTACCTCCATGGTTCTACTATCATACATACACATTCTGTGTTCTGAACACAAAACTTGCTCTTCTTCTTCTCGGTGTTGCCACTTCACATACAGAATATTCGATTTACATTACATATATATATATATATATATATATATATATATATATATATATATATATATATATATACAATCATAGATAAATAATATTTGCAATTACATAATTATATTTGCCTCTACACATTTATGTCACATCCAAAATTTAAATGTTGCAGCTAAAGGTAACAGATACGTCAATGTCAAATAGAATGAAATTCGTTTAATGTTACGATTCAATTTTGAAAACTCCAATACCATAGCAGGTCAAAGCGGATTTCATAGTACCTATAAAATAATACTGAAACGATATAAATGGAGCAAAATGAAATCAGATATGAAGGACTTCATAAAAACATGTATCTCCTGCCAACAAAATAAAAACGTTTATAAAAAACATAAAAATACCGATGGAAATAATAACGGCTAGCTAGACTCCATTTGAAAAAGATTTGGGTCCTCTAACATTAACTTTGCACGATGATTTGACAAAATTGTCCCGAGCATTTGCAGGAACTATCAGTAAAATATTTGTCGAAAATTTCATTTGTCTTTTTGGTTCACCAAAAATGAATGTCACGGATCAGGAAAAAGAATTTAAGGTTATTATACATTTTGTAGGCCCCGTCACCGATTTTTAAAAATATTTTGCACAGTGAATCTATAGGATTTCCTGATACTGCAGTCTCAATTACAGCTCCTGGGGAGGCAGTAATTTTCGAGAAAAAATAAATGAAACTCATAATTATACTCCATTTACCTCGGATACGGCTCTGATATAGTCTTATATAGTCAAGTTAAACAAGGTTAGGTTCATTTTCCTTACCTGAAGTTGAAAAAAAATTTGTGAAAAACAAACTTTCAGCAAATGACGTTATAGGAAAACAGGCACCTCGCAGAGGTGCTTATACATTCACTTATACAGGGTACGAAGAGTCCCGCTAGATCCGAGCGAGCGATTGTGGTTCTTGGTTGCTGTCATCCATATCATTATATCCATATATCAACGAAGAACCACAATTTCCTAGTTCTAGCGAAACGAAGATACAGTTGAACTAAAGTTTGGGAGTGTTATCAACATTACAGGTATAACTCATAAAATAAAAAGATGTTTAAGTGGAGAAGATTTCAAACTTGCAATTTCCAATTACAAAACTGTTAAGAATCTCTATAGTAGGTTGAAAGATTCTTCTCTGCTGTGCTGGACCGTCCTTGACGTGCGACCAGCCTGGGCTGTAAGCTTTTCCCCTTCTCCTGACCACAAAAAAAAAAGGTTGAAAGATTCTAAGCCAACTATGTTACGTTCTAACGTTATTTACAGAATAGATTGTGCAGATTGTTCCCGTGGTTATGTGGGTCAAGCTGTTGAAAAATCGAATAGCACTTCAAAGGAGAGATATAAATAAGAAGAACAAGAAGGTGTGCCTTGACAAAACACTTACTTATAATCACAATTTTTTTTTCGAAAACGTGGAGATAATTGATAGGAAGAGCAGTTTTAATAAGAGAATTATGTTGGAAATGATTCATATTGATGCAGGGGATAAAGCTATCAACAGTTAAACTTACACACAAAATCTTACTAATATCTATAAGTATTTGCTAACATATCCGAACCGCGAGAATATTTTCTATGATAGACCGCTCGATCAATGACTTTGACTGGTCGGATTAATCTGTGACGAGAATCTATCTTATTTTAACACACTGCTCTCTGATCATTGATACCTACCTTGTCTATACTCTGTTCGAATTTAAGAGAGAGCAATAACAACAAGTTTGGCGCAGCTGTAGGAGGGCCTTCGAATAGTTACTTTCCGTCCAGAGTCGGATCCAGGAGATTTCACACAATCGTTCAGTTTCAACTGAATGGAAACGACCCAAATCAGGTGCTTCCCGGAATGATTTCGTCGGAATCTTGCAAGATCTGACCCAAATATCTAAAACTCTGGTGTTTCCTGGAATAACCTTGCCGCAATCTCGAGCATAGTTCCGAGTACGATCCTGGCAATCTATTAGGGCGGTCGAAGGGAGCGTTGTTATGACCGTTTGACCAATCCGAGCTTTATTGTGCGCAAACCAGACGATTTTATTTGTTGTTATTGCTTTTTCTTAAATTTGAACAGAGTATAGTTGTATTCTGCATTGCTTTGTACCGTGATATAAAGCGCATGTGATAAATCCACCATATCAATTCATTTTATTTTAATTTGATTCACATTGGAATGTAAATACTTGTGGACAGAAAATACCAAGTTGTCTGAATGCTAAGTTTCCTGTTGGGTTAATGTTTCTCACTAATTAAATGATCAACATATATTGGATGACACCTGGATCTCGAATTCAGTAATTAATTTGAGAAATGTTTTCGTTTCGTCAGTAATTTCAATTGAAATTCTGGACCGAGGGCGTGGCGAAGGAGGCATTTGCCACGGGTGCAAACGACCAACATGTTGATGCTCCTAAAATTACTAATTCTTGAGTTATTTAGGATTTTCTCTTTCAATTCATGAAATCTGTTTTACATCAACAATGATAAATGAATGCAGAAAAGAGGAAGTCACTAGTGAATTATTCGAGTAATTTATCTTCTATGTCCAAGGTCATTTTTGATATGAAACAGATTCTATGAATTTGACGGTAGGTACGACATGAAAACAGGAAATCCTGAATAACTCAAGAATTATTAATTTTAGGAGCATAAACATGTTGGTCGTTTGGAGCATTATCAACATTCTTCTTCGCACAATCCAACGCAATCATAAAAAAATAGGGTTCTAATTTGAAAAACGAAAGTTATGGGTTAATCTTGATCCCAATTTTTGAACCAACATTTGAAAAACCCTGTGACGGATTTTTCGAAATTCTGAAAATGTTTAATATTTCCACATTCTTCGCCTTCAGAAATGTGAAAACGGTTTGTGCTTACGATATCTAGGTTAGGAATAACAAACATAATACCGAATACACTTATCTCCCTTTTTTCTTGAGTTTTTCTCGTTATTTTGAAAAGTATTTCGACGAATGCAACGATTTGAGTACGAATGTATTCAGAATTGCATACTGTATCGAATTCAAAAATAAAAAAAACAGAGAAAAAAAAATTTTTGAAATTTTTTCTTCCATGCCCTGCATAACTAAAAGTTGTCAGGCTCCAAGAATATTTTAGATCGGTAGATAATGTCAATCAATGATATAATCCCAATTTTCAGATTTCAAATAGGTCCAGTTCTGCAGAAACGCCTACTAGGCCGTCGAACTTGGTACATACATATATATATATCATATATATATATATATATATATATAATATATATATATATATATATATATATATATATATATATATATATATGGGAAATGGTTATTTAGGGTTCTTGGCAATTATTGATAATTGCCCAATCAATACGAATCATCATCAATATAATTAAATCAACCAATTCAATTCCATCAAAACTCAAATATGGTAATCATAACTCATAAAAGAAATAATCCCTGATGAACAGATAATTGTAACTGAACACTGTTTACCTTTCATCTTTAAGATAGGCCGTTAAGGCCTTTGGATAATTGTAGCGCCCACTCCGATAATCATTTTTTAAATTTGTTCGTTATAACCCCATACAGTTAGTCTTGATTGCGATACGATTCGAAATTAAAACTATTTTCCTCTTAAATTCGTCACTAAAATCGCCCATCACACCGAGTTCAATTTTATAAGGACCTCATTGAATTTCAAATTCGGAATATGTCGAATCACAAAAAATGTTTTTCTCTATTTCAGTATCGTAATGCGTTCATTAGAGTACTAAAAGTAGTGCTGTAATGAAACTCATTACAGCATTGTTTTTAGATATATTTTTTGTTTTGTGGTTGTCAGTATCTTCCTCAGATCCTATCAATTTTCAAATCAAATCAATTCAAATTCCGTAATCTGTCAAATTTGGGAGTCACGCCAACTGTCAAGATGCAAAACGAAAGTCACAAGGACGAATTTTCATTCGAATTTCGAGAGTTTTTCACAAAACTTGACTGAAATAGAGAAAATATCGTCTAATAATGGTTGCAGAAAGCCATTCCAACACTCATGTTGCATTCGTGTTGGAAAAGGAGGTCATTCTGTAACTTGTTTTAGAATAAACTATTAAAAGTTTGATATTATTTGATAAAGAAAAATTGTGTCATTTTTCATGGCGAGCCTGGGTTTACCTGCCAAAAGTAGTGAGGCCAGTCATGAAAAGTCTTTCATTCCTCCGAATGAAATATTCAAAATACATGATCTTGTTGAAAATGTCTTCAGAAATAGGCCCTTGTCCAATAAATCAGTCTCCTTTCGTGAGCCATCAATGTCTATTAAAAATTTTTATTCAGCATAATATATGATCATTTCGTGAAATAGTGCAATACGAATAGTGTGACGGTTTTCCTAGGGAATGTGCTTCCAGCATATGTCAACGCAATGGCTAGAGATAAACATTGGAGTACGTCGACTCTGTGGTCCCGATGTTTTATTATATAATCTTAACCAGATATAGCTCTTTAATTTCATTGATAACATGATTTTTTTGACCTCACATCATCACTCCTATAAAAAAACAATATACTAATGAAATTGTGTTGATTAGGCTAGAAATAAGAAAGCGGTCATGGTGACCGAACGACGGTGATAATGTTTTGATGTCAATAGTTAAGGGTTAATTTTGCTTTCAGCACAACTAAGATGGGTTTCACAATTCAACTCAACTTGATTGGAGCTATCGGTATTCATTGAAATTTCAAAAAGAGGGATTCGATTGGTTCGAATTCACGTGAGGTATTCACAAAGCATTAAATTTTTGTAAAACACACACATTTAATATGAAATTCTTAAATAAAAATGACTGATTAGACTTGTTCGTGCTCATTCGTCAACCTTCATCGTTGACCTGACATTTCTTCGTACAGCGACAGAAAAATAGAACTTTTCGATGGTCCTGGTCGAAAAATAACATCGATATCGTACGAGTGAAAAAGTATTTTTTCGTATTGCGGTAATTAATTACGATTACATAATTTAAATAATGATCTTATCAATCGAGTTAATTTCTCATAACTAAAGAATCCTAATTGAAATTCGGAGTCAGTGTGCTTTCATTTTGTCACAGATATTTACTCATAAGAGAGAGAAAATATAAATTTTCAATATTGAAATATTCAGGTTTTAGTTTCAGAATATTCGAATTTTACAATAATTTACACCTTCAAGTTTGAATAAAGCAGATTTTTTTTCATATATATGTACTCATTTTCTAAAACTAGGGTGATTGAGGATGCGCTGATATTTCTCCAAGATTGGACAACTGTATGAGTATAGGCAGTGAAGAGTCCACTGTTATCAGAAAAAGCTTCTTCAGTTCTTTTTATTTGTAAATCGTTTTAATTTGAAAACAATAATACTTTGATCAAATACAATATTGAAGCCTATATTTTAATTTATATCATTGCTAGGGATTTCTGTTGGTATCCAGTAATATTTTGAAAAATACACAGATTATAGTTATTTATAATCAATCTTCGATAACTACTACTAATAATAATAATATTCCAACCTTTAAGTTTTCACTCTTACCACTTTCTGACTCTTCATGAGAGTGTAGATGATCGCTATTGTCCAATTTAGACCTCGAAGCCTGTTTTCTACATTATGCTCTCATTTTGAGCTTTCTTCCGGTGGATCAAAATATGGCATCTTTTCAATAGTTCAAATTGTCAACTGCTTATCCCTTGTTGTCGAAGTAATTGTTAGGTGATTGTGGTCCGACCCTGTATCTACATATATTTTCGGGATTACGACAAAAGAACTGTTTTTTTATGTGTGGAGAGTTTCAAGCTTTCAAAAATTGATATATCAAGGTTGAAATATTCGGATATTCTGATCTGTATTTTTCCAAGTAAAATTCAGATCATATCATTCGAAGCCAACTATAGCTATGCTATGAAAAGTAACGAGACTGTCAATACGTGAAAACTCAAGAGTTTCATTATGATATATTATCATTGTTTTTCAATGTAAATCAAATCTTCGAATCGTGAAAACTTTTCTTGATTAAAAGTGTGCCCTTCATTTGTCATTCTTCTCGAATCTGTGCATATTTAATTGCGTTTATGCCTAATATGTAATGTAGACCCCCTAATTTTTAGAAAATGAAATTGTGTTAATTCTGAAATTTGACATCGAATGCAATATTCGAATTTTTTGGAACATTCTTTTCCTTCGGAAATATGAAAGCATACGATACCTCAAAGTTTGAATGTAACTTTGTAATAAGAACAAAGTTTCAGAAAATGAAGTTGTATTTATTCTGAAATTTGACATCGAATGAAATATTCGAATTTTTTTGAACATTTTTTCTCTTCGGAAATATGAAAGCATACGGTACCTTAAAGTTAAAATGAAACTTTGTAGTAAGAACTCTAAATTATAAAGGCCATTCAATAATGAGTTAGTATTGAAAATAAATAATATAATCGATATCAAATTATGAGATCGTCTTGTGGATGATTTCATGGACATAATTCCTATGCAGATAGACTACAGAAATTATTTTCGAGAAGTTTGTTTTCCGTTAAACGTGAAAATTCTTAATCATGAAATAATCAAAGTATTTGAAACTCTATCGAAAAATGAACAAGTTATTCTTTATTTCGTTGCCACAGGCAGTGTTGTTTGGAAACCTTATGCCCTGAGGACCCCAAAAAATATATTTTTATAATCTGCTGTTATTAGTTCGACTAGCTCACAGAATATAAAAACCAGTTTCAAAATATTTAATGACTCAAGAGTATCTTGCGAAGAACAAAATGGTTGGTTTGTATTTGAAGAAGTCGTAACCGAGTTCAGTTACGCTAATTAACATGTAATCAAAGCTTGAAATAGATTTACGTTTCTAGAATATCTCGAGAAGTGTTTTCTTCTCAGTAGAGGTGAGGTATTAATTCCGACTTCCTTCATAACAGTTCAATTGTGTTTTTCACATTTCATGAAAATTAAAGCTAAACATGAAGACTTTTTTTCCGACATAAATGTCGCTAACTTTTTGAAAGACCTCATTGCACAAACTATTAATTTAAAAAATTTATGTGATGTCGAAATCTGTTTTCATCATTTCTTTGTTCCTCTCATTAGTTCTTCTGTGAACAAAGATGTTGTGAAATCGAACAAATGAGTGTAACCTTTGGGACAAAGAGGAAAACATGAAGAGATTCATAGGAATGAAAATTTTGTGGAAAACGTAAATGAATGTAATGCAAAGTCTAATAACCTTCATACTTCATACAAAAATCACATTTCATAATTACTTCCAGAGAATCATACCGAAAATTTCAGGCTCCGATGTTATAAACCATACGAATCAATTCTATAATCTCAAATTCCTGATTTTCTATTGGAATAAATATATGCCAATTTATTCCCTTTGGACTTCTTGAAATATTGGACATATAATATTCATGTAAGACAAAGGTACATATATGTAGAAAACTATTTTCTCTATTTCAGTATCGTAATGAGTTCATTACAGAACTAAAAGTAGTGTTGTAATGAAACTCATTACAGCATTGTTTTCAGTTATATTTTTCGTTTTATGATTGTCAGTACTGACCTCCGATCGAATCAAGTTTCGAATGACATCAATTCAAATTCCGTGATCTGTCAAATTTAGTATGTCACACCAACTGCCAAGATACAAAACAAAAGTCAAGAGCTATTTTATATACGCCAATAAAGGAGAAATATTAGAGCCCTCATACAGTGCTCGATACACCACATAGCAGGCGTTTCCAAATCGTTCAATTTCTAGATATGGTGACGTTTTGCGGCCTCCTCGGTTGTCACACTCATCAATTCATGATTTTTATCTGTGGTGGTAAAATTTACGAAAAGAATTTGACCTCTAGTGGTGTAACTAGTAAAAATTAAGTGAATTGGAGAAGATATTATATGATACTCGTACGTCATTGTAACACTCGTTTATTCAAAAACTTACCACTTCGTGGCTCAGTCTGGAATTTTGAACTTGTGGTATCAATGGGCAGTTGACTTTTAACTAACTATTACATTACATAGAAAATGATTTCTACAATTGTAGTCATTCGCATTGTCATTCCAACTTAAATGTGGCAGATCACTTGTAACTTGTAGAATTCCAACACTTGTAGGGTTTGTGTTACGGGCCCCCGAGAGGGCCCCTGATATGTAAAAATGTAGAAACCTCAGACTTGGCGCTTTCCTGTTTGTCAATCCGGTTTCTCAAATGAACAGGCTATGAAATTTTAGGAGGTCGCAACATCTGGGATGCCCAGAGAATATTTCACCATTCTTGAGGAATTCTAACAAATAAAAAATGATTCAGCAAGGCATCTGTACCTCAATTGCTAATTCGAAATATTTATGTAGAAATCTCTGATTTCATGGAGCATTTGGATAAATCCGAAATATTTTCAAATCTGAAAGACTGGTAATACTGATATTCTTGGCTTTTTCTACCAGTACAAACTATCTAACTCATCTTAAACTAATAAACGAGGAGTATTATGAGTTGGAACAAATATTAAATCCTTGGTTCATATGAGTTAAGACCCAATAAGTTGAAATTTTTTGGCCGTATTGTAATGAGCGCAATGAGGTAATGACTCAATCTCGGACTCAATTCATGTAACCCAATCAAAAATCAACATTCGTTATTGAAAAGAAGAAGAACTATGAACACGTAAATTCATAAAGGAGATACTTCGAAATGAATTGGCCGTTCGTTGATACATTTCCGATTCAGTAGCCTGACTGGTCTGAGTTGGCAAATCCTTATAACAAAGATTTCAGGTTTTCAAGTCAAATATGCACGATTGCATACCGAGAAACTTGAAGAATATTATAATGCATCACCTCTGGTGTTTCGAGGAGGGTTTAAATTATGTGATATAATTGTTTACAATTTATTCGGTTGAAAAGAAAGATCTGGGATATCGAATAACTAGTAAATACCTCATATCGAAACAGTTCGAGCAAACATATAAAAAAAATAAATATATTAAAGAAATCTTTCATGTTTCTTCACGGGTCCAATTCCGAACTGGTTCGTTACCAAGTCCAGAATCAATGAACTAGGCTATATTTCCGAACAGATTCTGATCTAACCTCACTGCGAACGTTCTTGGAATCAAAAAGGGTTTGTGTGTTTATTTTCATGATACAATACCTTAGCTATGTTGGTCAGTCGAGAATGTTGAATAATTGGGCATCGTTAAAGTCTAGGAGCACCTCTTCGAAATATGCTATATTCTTGGGACTTCATCAACTCTTGATATTTCCTGAAGATCTCCGTCACTTGACGATTAATTACGAATAAAAGAAATGTCTTACATTTACGAGACACAACAACAAAAAAAACTCAATTTAGAACAACAAGTTCTTGCTTCAACCCCGGAACTCTTGGAACCGATTCGTTATCGGTGTAAGACGATCTGCGCTTGAGCACAGTTTAGAAAGCTATTCTACACAATGTCTTGAGAAGACTTCTGCAATGGTTCGGAACTCGACCCGCGAACAAAGCCATATGAATGATGATTGATAAATATCAGCGGATGAAACTCGTAGTTCTATGTTCCTGAGATATCCTACCATAAATGGCTTCCTACTATTTCCGGTTTGCATGACATTCCGCCCGAAAATACCCGAGTGATTTCCGATCGATTCATTTGGTAGACGGATTTTAACATAAACAGAGATACTATTGTAGAATCATTCCATTCTCCAGGAATTAGCTTCTGTGACCCTGTATCATCTTCAAGTGGTTCTGAATGTTCTAAAATATATGGTGATGAGTATTCATATTTGAATGAAAATTCAGAATTTTCGAATGTGCCTGGGACAACGGATAAGTCAATTGTTGATGATAAAGTTAAAATGATGAAACTAAATAGAAATCTTCAATCAAGAGTCACTAAATTGAAAACATTGTTAGAAAATAAGAGAACTCAGTTAAATTAATTGAAGCGGTTGTATTCAGACGGTAGATTTGATTTTATTGAAAGTAATTTGAATGAATTCACACGAGATTTTTTAATGCTCAAATTAGAAATTGCAATAAATCAACTAAGGGGCGAAGATGGTCAGATCGGGATAAAGCTTTTTCACTTTCTCTGTATAAAAGAAGTCCCAGGCTGTATAGATATTTGAGTATATAAAATATATAGAGAATTCCAGGGTTGTTGATTTAGGTTCATTAGGTAGAACACCACATCTAGCAAATCATGCTCTTGTGTTCATGATACGAGGGATCACAAAAAATTTCAAATTTCCTGTAGCATATTTTTCACGAAGGATACTGTGAAGACCTTCGATTCAAAACAATTAATCATTTTAGTTTTTCGAAATTTAAAGAAGGTGGGGATGAAAATTGGTGCCACAGTTTGTGACCAGGGCACTACTAACACAACTGCTATCAGTTCTTTAGTTCAAGAAAGCACTGATAACAAGCCCTTTTCTTATCATTTTGTTGTAGATGGAGGAACTGTCTTCACAATATTGAAAAATACGAGAAACGCTCTGATTAAGTGTAAGATAGAATGTGCTGATGGAAAGTTTGCTAATATGGAGGACATAAAGCAAGCTTTCTATTTAGACAAAGTAAAACGCACATATAAAGTTTTTTTTAAATTAAATGAGAACCATTTTAACTTCAACGACTCATATATGAAAATGAAAGTCAATCTGGCTTCTCGTCAACTGAGCCACACAATGGCATGTGCCATTGAAACTTTTCATACAGGTTGTCTTATGAATTCTGCTGCATTGGGGACAGCAGAATTTTGTCAAAAAATCGATTACCTGTTTGATTCGCTTAACAGCTCGCAATTTTATAATTCGGGAGGTAAAAAATACCGTTGTGCAATATCTGAAACTTCTCCTCATTTAGAATTATGGTCGAAAATGTTGCCTGAAATTAGAAAGTGGAATTATTGAAAACGGGAATAATAAGAATAATTTTAAATTCGTTGAGGGTTGGCAAATAACTATAAGATCAGTCATGGCACTCTGGAAATATTTGAACGCGGAAGGACTCACTTTTTTGAATTTACGGAATTTAAATCAAGATCCTTTAGAACATTTTTTTGGACAAATCAGGCAACACGGTTTTTGCAACACAAACCCCACTTGTTTTCAGTTCGCTGCAGCCTTTAAACCATGGTGATAAATAATTTCAGTTCGCCGATTTCAAAATCTAATAATTGCGAAGAAGATTTCTGCCATGCTCTAGGTAACTTTGGGGATTTTATTCAAAAATTTGCATCCACCAAGGATGGAAGCATGGAAAATGTCTTACCGGAGTTTGAGGATGATACGGATGATTCAACGGAAATTAACTTTGCTTCTCCCTATGCAGCAGGATATACAGGGTGAGTCGGGAGGAACGGACCAAACTTCAGGTGTGTATTCTGCAGGTCGAAATAATTTCAAAAAACTCATATGTTGTTATCCGATTCTCATTTGTTTTCAAACTAGAGGGTAATTAGAATATTTTAAATAAATGATTTTTTTTATTTTATCGCTTCTTATCACAAATGCTATAGGTGCTGACTTATTTTTTTTGCGAAATGAGTTAATAGCATTACTGGAGGACGTTCCTTTTAACATCCGAATGCAAATTAATTATCAGCACGATGGAGCTCCCGCACATTTCGCTCGTCAGGTCAAACAATATTTAGATCAAGAGTTTCGCGGACGATGGATTGGTCGCGGTGATCCTATTAGTTGGCCTCCAAGATCTAAAGACCTCACACCACTGGACTATTGTTTGTGGGGCTGGTTCAAGAACGAGGTATACAAGGTAAAAGTTAACACTCGGGATGCCCTTATTCTACGCATTAGAAATGCGGCAATGCTTATTAAAGAAAGACACGAATCAATCAGAAAAGCAACAAGAGCCCATGGCAGACGAAGTCGAATGTGTTTGAAGGTTAATGGCGGGATTTTCGAGCATTTATTAGAATGATGCTATAAATGAAACCATTTTAATGTAGAAAATGTTGTTTTTTATAATGACGCTATAGTTTGAAAACAAATGAAAATCGGATAACAACATATGAGTTTTTTGAAATTATTTCGACCTGCAGAATACACACCTGAAGTTTGGTTCCTCCCGACTCACCCTGTATATTGAAGAAAATGGAACTCAAAAATTGCACTGATTGTAAAAAAAATTATTTTCAGATGAATTGTTACCTCAACATTTATATGTGCGTTTTAAAGAGTATGATGACAGAACCCGTTTGAATTATGCTAGAGAAAGTTGATCAAATTCATTGATATTTTGCACAATAAGTTATACTCTTTTTTAGGACAAAATCGACATTTGGAAAATTTAGAAGACAAGTTCATTGAAAAAATTAATAAAGAATGTGATGGATTCAATTTTTGTAGCACTCAATGTGTCAACAATTTGGTCAACTGTTTACTAACCACATTTCTATGTATATATAATGCACATTTCATACCAACATTTGATACTGCTTTTTTTTTTCATGAACTCCCTTCGAGGATGAGAGGGCCGGAACCTACAACTGATGGTAACCAGAAGACTGCAATAACACTGTGATATTGTTTGAACGCTTTTGTCTGTGATTTATATGTTTCAAATGTTATATATGTTGTTTATTCATATTTTCAGAATGTATTTTATTTTTGTTTTGTTATTTATTTGGAATAGGTTTCTTCATTAACTTTGTTTATATTTTCGTCGTTGTATTTCTGATTAGTGCTGTAATGTAATCTAGGAATGTTAAATTAAAATTCTATTCTATTGTTGAATAATGAATAAATTGTTAATGT
Organism: Hippodamia convergens; assembly: GCA_038502775.1. NCBI lineage: Eukaryota > Metazoa > Arthropoda > Insecta > Coleoptera > Coccinellidae > Hippodamia > Hippodamia convergens. The sequence continues at coordinate 59,649 of JAVSIQ010000265.1, forward strand.
TTAATTTGTTTTTCATTTCCCCCTGCCCAATATATTAAATTAGGATCAATCATAAATTCTGATTACACAATCAGGATTTATGATAAAAGCCGTAAATTCACATCCAAAGTGAATATAAAAAAACGTGAAGTGCATTCCGCTAGAATGCGTAAGTAAATTCAAACTTCCCGCTTAAATATTATTTAAAATTATCGCCGTTCGATCACTATTCCTACCATATATGGCGGCCAATTGTTGCCTCAGATTAGTAGGGAGTTTTCATTTCTTGTATATTTGTGTTCTGTGATAAATATGTCATAACAAATGAAAACCAGAGTAAACGTACCTTCCCTCGCAACTCTATTCACAGTTTTGAAGTAATCTCGCACTTACCTAAAAACAAGGAAATTTCAAACACAAACGTGAAAAATAGCAGAATAAAAAGTTTCTGAGGTTTTCAATCTTTGTCTTGTTGAATATCACATGATGATATCTAACAAATGGGAATTCATCACAAGCGAGGACCGAGGCGAAGGCGAAGACTGCTCATGTTCCACTGACCACTACCACACTACCGGCCAGTTTCTGAAAGGCCGTTCAAACCGTATGTCAACTGACACAACGTTCAACTTGACATCGATGTCAAATCAATTTGGGTTGCTGAAAGGATGTTTAGGGCAAAATTAACTAATCTCTGATCATTATGATTTGACATGAGGTTACCCTGTTCCGAGGCTATCGAACCACAGAATCTGCTAAAATAAACAATATTATCTGATCGAACAGGTTAGAATTTTGAATTTCTCCTTTTCATATTTTGAATTTAGTATTCAGTTTGGGATTATTTCGGGTTTGTTTTATTCAAAATGAGTTCAAGTGGCCGAAATTTCATTGAAGGAGAAAGGTGCAGTCACTCTGATCTAGTTCAGACGTAAGTATTTGTAAAATTTTTAATAATTTCTCCATACATAGTTCAAGGCAAACATTTCGATAAACAATAGTATAATATTACATGTTCGCGAGCATGTTCGTATACATTTAATTGCAGAACAAAATGAAAAATGGGTAATCCTCATTACAAGAGAAATCAACAATGCCGCTGAAGTGCCAAGAACTCAAAAGAAACTTCACACTGCCCAGCTAAATTCAAAAAGGGCAAATGTTGCAAATGAAAAGGAGTACGTAAACTAGTTTTGTTCGGATAACTAAAAAACATACCTTTATTCATATTATGAATTTCTAAACAATTTTAGAGTACCGATAGTAGAAATTTCATCCATCAGAATTTCCATTAGAATCTGAATGAACTCTGCAATACTCAATTTAAAAATTTTCATAAAGCAATGCATTGAACATGACCCACCGATCTAATACAACACAGTAAAAGGCTTCTTCACCTCATTTTATATTTAATTCCAGGTTAAGAAATATCTGCAGGGAAAATGGCTCAAATGACGATCCAGGAACATCACAAAAAAAATATTTACATGTAAGTTCAGTGGAAATTATTTTTATTGTGGTTGAAAGACTTCGGTCAACCGCCTTTTGACTCGGTCAACAAAGAATTGATATTATTTTTATAGATTTTCTCGTTTCAGAACCTTTGATCTGCTTGAATTAATAAATATGGTGAAGGAATTGAAAAAGGACAAAAACATTGATAAGGATTTTATGCATTAGTTAATTCTCTGGATTAAAATAGTACAATAAACCACAGTTACTACTATTACTGATCTTTATTTTCAGGAAGATGTCCTACCAACAGGTAGCGGTTTGTACCAACTCTGGCTGAGTACAAACAGTAGGTGCAAAAATGTTGGCTGTATCAGGGGAGCATATGTAGCAACACAGTAGCCGTTGGTCAACAAGTACGACAGCTCTTTGAGCTACCATAATATTGGTATTTGCATATATTCAAACTGATTATGCTCATATTTTGATCCTCATTTCATAATTCCCTAGTTTCAATTGCTTTAAATCTATTCAAGATGGCATTGATGAAGACTTACAAACACGAGTGCAGTGTCGTGATAATGAAGTTATACGACATCAACCACCTTTTCTCGACAAATGGCTACAATTAAGAGATCAAAGTCCTGAAGGAAGAAATAAAAAAGCTTTATTATTGAAGGGAACTGAAGAATGCCTACACTGAGGAAGAAAAACTAAGTTACAAGTAGCTTGTTTTGAAAAAAACACATTTCAATATGCATATTTAGAAATTAAAATCAAACAAAAAGAATATTATGATCTTTTCAATAAATAAATGAAACAATTTATCAATGTTTGGTATATTTAGAATATGATAATGAATACCCTTGTCAAATCCTTCAAGTTACCACAATATTTCAATCTCTACTCAATCATAAATTTTTTACAAGTATGAAATTATTTAAATAGGTTTTTTTGATATTTTTCTGTGTATCAATGAAATCAGTATTGAGCATTAATTTATTTCAACCTTCATCACACATCAAGATGTTAATTCACACTGCATTTCTACTTCGTTTATTGTATCGTGTTGGATTTTCTTGACTTTCGTTGGAGTCCACTACTACCTCAGTTATTAATGATTATACATACGGGTGAGTTAACACAGTGGATTTTCTCACCAATATGTTTTCATCATCTTTTACAATTTTCAAGTTCGCATCACAAATGGCCTGAACATTTGGAAAAAAAATTTCCCTTCCTATTTTGAAGCTCATCTTGTGGACGACCGAGATGATTTTAATATGTGTACAGTTTAGAGCTCCAATAACATTTGATAATGAATGGATATAAGTCAGATTAATTCCTATTGCGTTATTCCTGTGTTCTGGGGAGATGATAATCTACAGCCAGATAATAAAATCACAAATTGTTTCAAAAAATAAATAAATTTCTTTTTGGAGGAAATATAATTATTGCCACTATGCCTAATTATTGTTATGCAGACCCATTAACCCATACAATTAAGATTTCCGTGGAAACTACGATGATTAACCACGTCTCTACCGAGTTAATTCGCCGAACATCACCGATTAGTTGACCACCTCTTTGACATTAGTTTGACCACTGATTTAGCCTTAACATGCGTTTCAGAAACCCAAAAGTGCGTTTGACGTACAATTTACCTGCAATATTTGACCACTCTGTCAACTGACAGGCTGATCAAGTTCAAGTAGTTAACCATACTTTCTGCAACTCAAATGGCACTTGACCAGAGATTTGACAGCTGATTAGTTAATTTTTACGTTGATCGGCGTTTCAGAAACTGGCCGTACGTATTTCGAACTACAAACTTCCACAAACTGATAACTAACCATGGGTACCATGCCTACAATAATTGAAGTTTCATGATCTTACCCCATTCAACATCTAGAACTTCCAAGAAATATCAGATAGTGAGTTCGGGAAGATAGAGGAGAACCTTCTGCGAAGAAATAATACAATAGAAGGAAAAGGTAGAACTTCGGCGCAGTTATGATCACTGCGATTATATAGGGAGCAGATTGAATTTATATTTGAAGTGAAGATAAGCTAATGACCTTCTCAACTATGGTTGGAGTATTAGAAATCCAAATTCTTCGACAGTACAGAATTATGCAATGATGCCTTATATCAGAGTTCGTGATTCCTAGAATAAAATACAATCAGTGCGATTCTGTTTGCTCATAACAATATTGCTAAGAAAAAGATAATGCTATCGTTGCATAATATACAGTTTGTCAGATCTTAAATCGCCGATTCTTGAAGACCCTGAACGCATATTACTATACCAATAGTATATTCCAAAACAAGTTGCGAAGAGCATGAGTGTTGGAATTGCCTTCTGCAACGGGTATTAGACGATATTTCTCTCTGTTTCAGTCGAGTTTTATGAAATACTCTCGAAATTCAAATAAATTTTTAAAGTTAGTGACTTTTATATTTCATCTTGGCAGTTGGTGTGAATAACGAAATTTGACAGACTACGGAATTTGAAATGAATCGATTCTGAAATCGATACTGAAATAGAGAAAAGTACATTCTAAAACAAGTAGCAGAATGAGCTTCTTCCTATTATCGATAGCATGAGTGTTGCAATTGCCTTCTGCAACGAGTATTAGACATTTTCTCTAATTCAATCAAGTTTTATGAAATATTCTAGAAATTCAAATAAAAATTCGGCTAAGTTACCTTTATATTTCATCTTGGCAGTTGGTGTGACTTGAGAAATTTGACAGATTACGAAATTTGAATTGATTTGATTCGAAACTTGATTCGATCGGAGATCAGTTCTGACAACTACAAAACGAAAATATAACTGAAACAATGCTGTAATGAGTTTCATTACAGCACTACTTTTAGTACTGTAATGAACTCATTACGATACTAAAATAGAGGAAATTCATCATTGAGTAAGAGTCCAGAGAGATCTGACATAACGTAATTTCACATATAGTTTAGTCAATGAGGATATTTGTTACGAATATTTTCAAAATGAGTCAATTTATTAATGTTTCTTAGAATTATGCACTACAAAAATGTAGTGCATCAAGAAAGCTTCAAAAGAGCGGTGTTAAAAGTCGATTGCATATAAATTCAGGGAAACACAATGCAAAAAAAAGTGACGACTCATATTTTTTTCTGAAAAATAGGTAGTGAATCTAACCCCACATCTACCAGAATTGAAATGGATCGATTTCCATCGACGAAACCTTTTATTTTAATAAATTGAAAGATTAAAATCTTTTATTTTATTGCTGTTCATATGCTCAAGAAGTTTGACTGATTTAAAATGCATGGTTTGTAAAAAAAAATAGATTAACCCTTAACCGCCGTTGTGCGATCTGTGAGACCGCAGCAGAAATTTGATTCGCTCTAACTAATCCCCACTACAATGTTATCGCACCCTCGCTTCATTAACTTCAAATGATCGCATCCTCCGTCAGTATGTGCACAAAGACACAATTCTTATAGAAGCGGTTTGCGAGAAAATTAAATTTCGAAGCGGTCTGTGAGACCGGACTACGGTGTTAAGGTCGGTTTCACAAAACTTTGATTGTACCGTTCAATGAATTGGAGCCACCGCGATTCGTTGAAATTCCAACGAATTTGAATTCACGTAAGGATTTTCAATCGTACAATTATAGCTTTGTGAACCCGCCTTACGTGTCAGTATACGCATTGTGTTCTCTCCACATTCGGAGCTGGTATTTTTGGACTCTAATAATCTTCCGTACGTTAGAAATTTTAAAGAATTAGTGAAATACTTTCCACGTCAAAAAGAGTTCGGTTTGGTGATCCATACTTTGAAACGATCTTACTCCAATGGGCAGAAGAAGAAAATGATGAAGCTTTTGGGGATGATAGTGATGATGAAAATATTTACGAGGATTTTCTCGAAGAAAGATGATACCAACTCAGAAATCGAAATTATCGATTCTGAAGTAATTGCAGAATTGGACAGTCAATCGGATGAAGTGGTATCCAACTAAGAGCCTTTAGAACATAAAAATTTCCATTATGGTAAGAATCGATTCAAGTGGTCGACACAAAGTTTTGTATCTCGAACAAGAACACATAAACACAATATTGTACTGTAGTTACCAGGACTGCGTCCTTCAGCTGCATTGGGAAATAAAGCTGATACGGTTTCTTGCTAGAATCTTTCATTCTGTGATGATATCTTGAAATGTATAGGTACTTCAATGGACGAATTTGAAACTTTCAGAACATAAGAGCCAAATATAAAAATTTTGAAAGAGCTGAATTAGAAGATTTAGATATAACTGAGTTGAGAGCTTTCATAGGACTCTTATTCTATAGTGCTCTATTCAAATCGGACCATGAAAGAATTGAGAGAATATTTACCACTGATGGAACAGGTCGAGAAGTATTTCGCTGTGTAATGAGCAAAAACAGATTTGCTACAATACTCACAGCTGAAAGGCGTAAAGAAGATTCATCAGACTCAATTTCTGAAGTATGCCATATTTTCTTGTTGAATTGTCAGAGCCCATATTGTCATTATTCCAACATGACAATTGACGAAATGCTCATATCATTCAGAGGAAGATGTAAGTACAAAATGTATATGCCCAACAAGCCAAGCAAGTATGGTGTGAAAATGATGTGTTTGACAAATGCTAAAACCCATTATTTTTTTAATTGGTACAAATAATGTGGAGGAGACTCAGATTGTGTAGGTCTTACTGACGAAGAAAAACGTTATGCAAAGCCCACGCAATCTGTTATGAGGCTTCCACAGTCCATATTTCACACGAACCGGAACATGACCGCAGATAACTGGTTTTCATCATTGGAATTGGAGGAAAAATTAAGAGAAAAGGGACTTACTTACGTCGGAAATATAAAAAAAATAAGAGAGAATACCACTGGCTTTTCTTCCACAAAAAAATAGAGAACCCGAAACAGCTTTGTATGGCTTCACGAACAATATAACTCTGGTATCATACGTCCCAAAGGAGAAAAAAGCAGCATTACTGATATCTTCAATGCACCACATACAGTGCTTAGATGAATATAAAAAAAAAAACGGAAATTATTGTTTTTTAGAATTCAACAAGAGGTGGAGTTGATGCTTTGAATGAAAAGTGTGCTGAGCATTCATCCAGCCGTCGTATTCAGAGATGGCCGATGGTGATTTTTTTCCGACATCTTGATATAAGCGGTGTCAATGCTCATGTCATCCATCAAGCCCGACTTTCTGAAAATAGTCGCAGACGAATGAGTAAAGTCTCAACTGCAGAAACGTGCAGCGAATACTAAGTTGAAACAGGACCTCCGCTCTACAATACGAAAAATTTTATCTATTCCTGAGTTCGATGAAGATGAAGTTATGAAAGAAAAATTAGAAAAAAGGAAAACGTGTTACACTTGCCCCTCCAGTATCAAGAGAAAGACTTTACATTTATGCAGAATTTGTCATAAGCCAACATGTTTGGAATGTAGTAGTAAAATTTGCAAAAATTGTAGGTATAATACTTAATTGAGATATTCACTGCTTGCAATTTTCCTTCTTTTATTGTTTTATCTGCATGATTTCTCGTTATTTTTATCCTTGATATTTCTATCTTTCAGAATATACAATGTTTTGTTATTTTATAAATACATTTCATTAATTGTAACATATTTGGAGATCCTGAGAAAATAAACTGAAGTTTCATCATATTTCTTCCATATTTCACAAGAAATATAGTAATTTTATTAGAATATGAGCTTTGAATAACTTTTATGACAGTATTTGTACGTGCGGTCTCAGAGACCGCACTACGGTGAAAGCGCTACTGATTTTCGACAACGGTGATTGAGGGTTAAAGCAGAAAACGCACTTTTCAATTTTCTTGAAAATCTTTCTCTGTGTAAGTCGAAAATGCAAAGTGATACGAAAAAAATTATTCAGTACAAAATCTATGATTTTTTCCAACAAAAATGCTGTTTTTTGTTTTTTTCCTGCACCATCAAAATTGACGAAGATATCAATACTTTAAGTTATCGCAAGTATCGTCTTTCATGCGTCCTTTAACCCTCAACCGTTTGAAAACTAGAGATTTTGGATTAATGTGATAAGATCTTGCTTGGACACAGGATGGTGCTGCATCTCCTAGGATGAGATTCCAGCTATGACTCCCACAAAGTGAAAAGTAAGCAAGTGGATTCATTTCAAGAATAACAGTTTTGGACAAGACTTTTTTCATCACGCATATCCTTGATCTTTGCATTTTTGCAATGATATATATAACCAACTGCTCTCATTCTTTTATTATGCAATCGGTCAAACTCTCAGCTGTGATTTTTTTTGACGGCTAAAAAACAAAGAAATGTTTTCAATCCCAGCTGTATTTGTAATAAATTTTCTGTTTCGAAGAGAGGATAATGAAAATTAAACTATTTATTTTCATGATCTAGCTAGAACAAAATAGAAAGTTCCATTGAAAATGTCACCATCTTGTATCATATTTCCATTGAAAACAGTAGTTCCTTTTAATATTTAAATCGAAAATTTCTGTGCAAAATCCACCTTATATGACTTTTTCTGGGATTGCACGAGCGATTGAGGAGCCACTAATGGTCAGTTTGATTGAGGACGTCAAGTCCCAGTCGTACCAAGCCCTGAAGTTCCGAACAGTTCGGGGTAGTGTTGTGCAACTTGGATACTTCTGAGTGTCATGTATTGGATAAATTCATTGGATAGATGGTATCCAAATTTAAACTTACAAAAGCCAAACTGAAAAGATAGGTTTCAGAGACCAATTAATTGAATTAATTTCTCTATTGAATACCAAGAAAAAATTTGAATTTATTCGAAAATGTTAATATGAAAACTAAATGTGAATGAAAAATCAAAAATAATGAAAGTTTTTCATCAGAAAAAATTGAAAAATAACAAAACTGAACCCAGTACTTTCATCCCTAATAATAGATTCGAAAAAAAAACCAGATGGAATGAATTCGCGCATAAGAAGATTATTGAACGAATATTTCAAAGGGACCGCCAAAGAACGGTCAACAGCGCTTTTAATATTTCATGAGTTCCCAATATCTCGGATAAGTAAACATTGTACCTTAATACTAAGATAATTTTTAAACTAATTGTGTTGTGTGATTCTACATCTGATGCTTCAGTTACATATTTTTTTATTACAACTTTTTTTTGAATGAATGTATTAGTTAACGAACTATTTCAGAACTTGCCCTTATGGGGCGATTGCCCCTTTCACAACCCCCTAAAGCCGCCACTGCCTTAAAGCTCCACCAAAAATGAATGAACTTGCCTTATTTTCACGTGTTTGATTTTCAAATATGTTATTGAGGTAACTATTACTGAGTTGTATTCCATTAATCAGAAAAATTGTATTGTCCGAACATTCCCCAAAGATTATTCAACCGTGCGAATGAATGCGAGAGCGAATGAGACGTCCGTTCCTCTTCCTTTGAATGGCAATAGTATAACTAGCTGACCCGGCAGACGTCGTATCGCCTCAATCGATAAATAAAGAAGGAACTTTAATATTATAATAAACTACACTTACCGACTTAAAATTCGATCCATTCACAAAATAATGATTTATTTAAAAATGCTATAACTTTCAAATGGGGAGGCTGATTTATTTGAATTTTATATCAACTTTTATATAAAATACTGTAGTTTCAAGGTTATTATTCGGACATCTAAAAGTAATTTATTACTCGCCGCATAAACTGGGGAGAGCAAAAAACAATTTTTTCTACTTTTGACACACTCTGTAGGTCAATTCTGCTAGTAGATCTGCACACAATTAACTTTATCAAGAAGACTGATTTGTTTCCAACATTTTGTTTTTTTATTTATCCCAATATCTTCATTTGTTTGTGAAATGTGACGGTTTAAAGAACATGCAACATTTTAGAAATGGTCATGATTTAAATGAGAATAAACTACAAAATAAGTAGAGTGCTGTGACCAACTCACAATATTTAAACTGTCAAATATTCGTTACTTGGCAATTGCAGTTTAATTATCAGTATTTGATTTAACATCATGGTTTTAACACCTACTGATGCAGCACGTGCAGTTGCTCTGGTACAAGACGGTAGGTCTCAGTGCTTCTAGAATATTGGGTGTTACAAGGTGTAGCGTCCAGAGAACTGTACAACGTTTCAATGAAACTGGTTGTTTTTCGAGACGAAGAGGATCTGGCAGACGACGTTCTACAAATGTTCTAGATGATCGTTTTGTAACATTAAACGTTTTGCGAGAAAAAAAAACTACTGCTGTCATCGCTCGAAATCGTTTGGAAGTAGTACGCCAAGTAGCTGTTAACAAAAAAACGATTCGAAGGCGATTACGAGAACATGGATTATACACTCCAGAAGACCTGCAACTGGTCCGAAGTTACTTAGCAATCACAGAACAGCCCGTTTTCGATTTGCCAGGGAGCATCAACATTGGAATGTCGATGACTGGAGTAAGATTTTATTTTCTGACGAGTCAAGGTTTTGTTTACGTTCTCCAGATGGACGTGAAAGAATATACCGAAGAAAAGGCGAAAGGTTTGATCAAGCAAAGACCTCAATCCAATTGAGCACGTCTGGGACATGATGGGCAGACGAGTTCGTAACCGAGTTCCTTCTCCAAGTAATTCAAATTTTTTGAGAGATGCTATGGTCCAAAAATGGGATCAAATTGACCAGATGGAGATCCGATATCTAATAGAGGGTATGCCACGACGCATTGAGGCAGTTATTCGCAATCGTGGGGGAAATACCCGTTATTAATTTGTTATAATTATAAGTTTATTTGTTGTTTGATTTATTTATAAAATTATGTATTACTCTGCTAAAACTGAAGAAAAAATCAAGAATGTTTTATTTTCTTCAAACAGTCACATTTCGCAAACAAATTAAGATATCGGGATAAATAAAAAAACAAAATGTTGGAAACAAATCAGTCTTTTTGGTAAAGTTAATTGTTTGCAGATCTACTAGCAGAATTAACCTACAGGGTGTGTCAAAAGTAGAGGAAAAATTGTTTTCTGTTCTCCCCTGTATATGCGGTGATTACTGAATCATTTCTGGATGTCCGAATAAAATAACCTTGAAACTACAGAATTTTATCTAAAAGTTGCTGAAAAATTCAAATGAATCAGCCTCCCCATTTGAAAGTTATAGCATTTTTAAATAAATCATTATTTTGAATGGATCGAATTTAAAGTCGGTAAGTGTATTATGGAATAATGTTGGCCCAGAAGTGTTTCGGTGATTACTACTTTGAATTCATCTATGTTTCGAAAATGTTTTCGGTGTGGCCCAGTGGCGTAGCGCAAATTTCGGCGCCCCCCCCGCAAGATTTTAGTCGGGGGCCACGTCCATAATTTTTCGTTATTTCTGATAAGTTTCCCCTCACGTTTTTCAGAGAAAAATATTTAAGAAAATGTGATAAAAAATGTATATATAGGTATGTATACAATAAATTGAATAACCAAAATTTGTAAACAAAATAACATAGTTTCTGATAAAAATAACTGAAAAGAAATCATTGTGACAAAAATGCATTAATCTTTTGCTAATTTTTTTTGTTCGAACATATCTATCAATTCGTCGATGGCCGAGCTTCAGGCTACATCTTTTTCAAAGCTGTAGTAGGCTCACAAGTCTGATAGACGTGTTTGCTTTATTGTATTCCTAAAGGTACGATTCCACCAAAATCGTGTGCGGCACAATTGTTCACGAACATTTTGTGCAGTACTTCAGGTGTGCGCGTACAAGCTGTTAACATGTTTAGCGACCGTTTCCACCGACAGAGCTGTGCGTAACTTTTGTACGCGCACAGTGCAGCACACAGTGTGCACGAACAGGACCTCACTGTTCTCTCTTAGTGTTTCGGTTTCCTTCAAACCTTGAATATGGAGGATCAAGAAAACGTGGTGCTTTGTGCTGCAGCGTGTGTAGGGGTATACACTTTGCTTGAAAAAAAAGAAAATAAGAAAGAAACATAGATGTTTCCTTTTTGCAACATCGTAATGAAGAGATGAATCGATTTGTGGAATGATGATGAAAATACACCCAATGAGTGGATTTTAAAATTTCACTCCAATATCGTGCGAACAGTTTGAGTTCCTGATTAATGCTGTTAGTCCTTTGATTGCTAAACGGGATACAAACTACTTTCTCTCCTATACTGAGCCAAAATAATCTTCTACTTCCGCAAAATCTCGGTCGAGTCACAATTAAATTTTTTCGCCAACTCCTCAGTTGCGTCGTGTTTTTTATTTCTGTTCTTGTGATCTCCGTGATTACAATCCCACAGAACGGTATAAAGTTCAATTTCTTCGATAAATTCGATCATACATACATACATACATACATACATTTTCCAGTTATTCCACTCCATGTTAGCGCGAACAAATAGATGTTTTCGCTACCGTAGCGGAAGCAAGAATGAGTTCGCTGAAACATGTGTGTGTGCGTCGACCCGAGTCCACCGGTAGAAACTGTGCGCTCCTTAATGGAGCGATTAGCGATTCCACTGTGCTGCACTGTGCGGCACTGTTGTGCACAGTGTGCCGCACAAATGTTCGTTGCGGTGTACTCGTCCAAGAGAACAGCAACAAAAGTGCGCGAACCCCGGTGAAAAGATCGCGCGTACAGTTGCATACTTTTGTGCGCGCACAGTTTCTACCGGTGGACTCGGGTCGACGCACACACACATGTTTCAGCGAACTCATTCTTGCTTCAGCTACGCTACCGAAAACATTTATTTGTGCGTGGTAACATGGAGTGGAGTAAAGGTACGATTCCACCAAAATCGTGTGCGGCACAATTGTTCACGAACATTTTGTGCAGTACTTCAGCTGTGCGCGTACAAGATGTTAACATATTTAGCAACCGTTTCCACCGACAGAGCTGTGCGTTACTTTTGTACGCGCACAGTGCAGCACACAATGTGCACGAACAGGATCTCACTGTTTCGCTTTCCTTCAACCGTTGAATATGGAGGATCAAGAAAACGTGGTGCTTTGTGCTGCAGCGAGTATAGGGGTATTCACGAGGGTATATATACACTTTGCTTGAAAAAAAAAATAAGAAAGAAACATAGATGTTTCATTTCTGCAACATCGTAATGAAGTGATGAATCGATTTGTGGAATGATGATGAAAATAGACCCATTGAGTAGATTTTGAAATTTCACTCGAATATCGTGCGAACAATTTGAGTTCCTGATTAATGCTGTTAAGGTACGCATTTTAAGAATCCGTTTGCTTCCATATATAAAACGGATCCGTTCAGTTAAATAATGATTTGATCAATGTGCATTGTAAAAAAACGGATCCGAAATGAAATCAGTACCGTTCGATTCACCACCCGATTTTAATCAACGTGTTCATTAAATTCCGTTTTTTTACAATGCACATTGATTCAATTATAGGCTTTCATTATTTAACTGAACGGATCCGTTTTATATACGGAAGCAAACGGATTCTTAAAATGCGTACCTTTAGTCCTCTGATTGCTAAACGGGATACAAACTACTTTCTCTTCTATTCTGAGCCAAAATAATCTTCTACTTCCGCAAAATCTCGGTCGAGTCACCATTGAATTTTTCGCCAACTCCTCAGTTGCGACGTGTTTTTTATTTCTATTCTTGTAATCTCCGTGATTACAATACCACAGAACGGTATAAAGTTCAATTTCTTTGATAAATTCTATTATTTTCCAGTTATTTCACTCCATGTTAGCGCGAACAAATAGATGTTTTCGCTAGCGTAGCGGAAGCAAGAATGAGTTCGCTGAAACATGTGTGTGTGCGTCGACCCAAGTCCACCGTAAGAAACTGTGCGCGCACAAAAGTATGCAACTGTACGCGCGAACTTTTCAGCAGAGTTCGCGCACTTTTGTTGCTGTTCTCTTGGACGAGTACACCGCAACGAACATTTGTACAGCACACTGTGCGCAACAGTGCAGCACACTCCGTGGAATCGCTCCTTAACGGAAAAATAATAGAATTTATCAAAGAAATTGAACTTTATCCCATTCTGTGGGATTGTAATCACGAAGATTACAAAAACCGGAATAAAAAACCCGACGCAACTGAGAAGTTGGCGAAAACATTCAATTGTAACTCGACCGAGATTTTGCGGAAGTGTATAGGAGAGAAAAAAAAAAGTAGCAGATTCGAAATCCTCTGGTGCGGGAGTGTCCGATATTTACAAACCGAAATGGTTCGGTTATTCTTATTTGAATTTTTTCCATCGGAGGGATGAACCGAATGAAAGCATCAACTCGGAAGAAATAACTGAACAGGTAAGAGAAATAAAATTATAAGAATTAAATTAGTCTTTTAAGTTGCAAACAACTTTAATAAAGGAGAGCAAATTCTTGTTGTATTAATGAAAACTCATAAAAGATTCGAGACATAAACTAAAAAAACTGCTTTTAGGCCACTGTTTCTTGCCATGGCACCATTCCCATGTCAGTTTGAAAATAATGAGCAAATTCCTCTCTTATGTCTTTCGCGTCATCAGATGGTTTCTTTCCGACGTGTTTCAATGCTAGTAAATTTGTCCGGGGTGCATCGCACCGCCAATTTCCATCGATAGTTACATCGAATATACCAGGTGGACTATAAAGTTGTGAAGACGACTTTTGTGAAATCAAAAAATTATGCAGGTAACAGCAGGTCAACGTTATTAATTGTGCCTTTTCTGGAGCTTACAGAATTGGTTTCCTTAGTACTCGAAATACAGAGGACGAAATTCCAAAAACATTTTCTACTACACGTCTCACTCTGCTCAAACGATAATTAAATATTCTTTCTTTTGATCCCTTGGCATGTTGACCTGGATATGGTTTCATTAAATTTGTATCTAAAGCAAAAGCATCATCTGCCACGATGACATGTGGCATAAGTTTCTTCCGTCCAGGTAACGCAGAAGGTTGAGGCAAATGTAGTGCACCTTTTTAAAGGTTGGCATATAGGCTTGTATTTCTGAAGACACCACCATCCGATATTCTGCCTTTGCATCCAATATCTACGAACGTAAACTAATAAGTTGCATCTACCATTGCTGAAAGTACAATGCTGAAATCTCCTTTATAATTGAAAAAGTCACTTCCTGTATTATGAGGAGCTTGAATAACCATATGTTTGCCGTCCAAGGCCCCAATGCAATGTGGAAAATTCCAATGCTGATCAAATTGTCTTTCAATTATTATCCATTCTTCTAACGTATTAGGCATCTGAAAAAAAAATTCTTTTAATTTCAGCTCGCACAAGATATCGAAGAGCATGCTGATAATGAAAATGATGAAGCACTTGGAGAAAGCCCATTGAAGATATTCAGGACACCAAAACAAGGACTGCAACGTCGAGCTGTAGAGGAAGATCCGAGGATCGCTCATGCACTGTCCATTATGGAAAAAGTGAATGAGCAAATGGCACGCAAAAATCGTTATGAATTTGACATATATGCGAAAACGTAGCGATTAAACTACGGAAAATTCAAGATGAGCGGACCCAGATTCTGGTACAGAAAGAAATTGATGATTTATTGTATGATGCCATTATTGGCATAGGGAAATTTTCTTCCAATCCTATTCTGTCTCCATATTCAGATTCGCAGAATCAAGGATCTGCTTCAGATTCTCGATTCTGCGGGAGTGAATATTCAGATGCTGCAGGACAGGGTGGCAGAGAAAATTCCCTTATGATTTGGCTCCATTTGTGATTTTTTTTGTGATGTTTTGATTAATATTATATTATGTGTTATGTGATCTGAGAATGAAATGAATATATTTTCTGTTGTTTCTTTCGCGAAAATATGATTTTACTCCTTCTTTCAGCACGCTTATCAACGCCTTACACACCTCAGGTACAATGCGAGTAATGAGTTCTTCAGAAACTTTGAATAAATACATCAAACTTGCGAAAGAATCTCCTGTTGCAAGATATCTTAAGGTTATTGCGAGCCTTATTGAAACTGAGACACATTTTCTGTAGTTTGTATCTCGTTTAGCAATCAAAGGACTAACAGTATCAATCAGGAATTCAAAATCTTCGCACGATATTCGAGTGAAATTTTTAAATCCACTCAATTGGTCTATTTTCATCTCTTCCACAAATCGATTCGTCTCTTCATCACGTCGTTGCAAAATGGGCCTGTTTCTTTCTTATTTTTTTTTTAAGCAAAGTGCATACCACTACACACGCTGCAGCACAAAGCACCACGTTTTCTTGATCCTCCATAATCAATGATTGAAGGAAAGCATAACACTGAAAGAGAATAGTGAGATCCTGTTCGTGCACACTGTGTGCTTCACTATGCGCGTACAAAAGTTACGCACAGCTCTGTCGGTGGAAACGGTCGCTAAATATGTTAACAGCTTGTACGCGTACAGCTGAAGTGCTGCACAAAATGTTCATAAACAATTGTGCCGCACACGATTTTGGTGGAATCGTACCATAAAGGAGCGATTCCCCCGTAGTGCTGCAATGTGCGGCACTGTTGCGCACAGTGTGCCACACAAATGTTCGTTGCGGTGTACTCGTCCAAGAGAACAGCAACAAAAGTGCACGAACTCTGTTAAAAAATTCTCGCGTACTGTTTCGTCTTTCACGAAAGTTAATAAATTTTTTTTTCTTCTCTTATTTCAAATATTTCTTTCAGGGCAATTCATTATTCTGATTTAAAATTATCATTTTTTTTCTTTAACATTGTTAGGTGTTTTATATTGATTGATGGAGGAAGTATTTCATTTGCGAAAATTGGTAATTAAAATCTCCTTTTTTGTTTGTATATGCAAGATATTTTTGAATACTCTGTCCTTCTTCACCATCAATTCCGATCCACAAAAAAAAGTCATTACTACCAGATGGGACGGAACTGATGCAGAGACGGCAGTAGCTGATCGCTTACGAGTCGATACGTACACGTGAAATACGCACGAACCTACGAAACTACGAAAACTACCAAAATTACAATTTACAATTTTTACCATCTTATTTCCGAACGTTACAAGTTCAGAACAAAGAAATTAGTGCTCCAACCGAGGATTGGGAGTTTCATTAAGGGAGGATACAGCCGTCCCAGACTCCTTTGTTTTTCCAAATTCACATTCCAGGCTCCCTTATCTACCAAGGGTAAGTCAGAATATCTTGTATTTTTACTTTGATTACATATTACGACTTTCCAATATTTACGCAATTTTCGTAATTCAATAATCCCACATTATTGCGTTCAAACTATCGAACCAGCTTCTCAGAATAAAAATTCACAGTCCATTAACGAAACATTATTGATCCTTACGTAGCCGGATATCTTTAGAAAATAATAGTTTGAGTGCAGTATTGGGGGTTTTATTCGAATTATTTCCTCCATCATTTATTGCGTTCTTGAAAAACAGACATATTTCAATCCATCGATTTCAATTGCTTTCTTTGACCATCTGTTTCAGATTTTTTTTTGTTGTTGTCGCATTCTAACCTATATTCATTTCACTTTATTTATCTCCATTTATTTACAAGGTTCGAATACTGAATTGTACTGAATTGAATTCAATCTTATAAAATTAACTTAATTAATAACGTATCTGGATCTACTGACACGATGCCCGCTGATGATGAAAAAGTTTTACGTTTACGAGCTCTTCGTGAAACAGTCATTTCGAGTGTTAATTCTCTTTATCATCAAGCCGAAAACGTGAGAGGCGATCCATTATTATACTCTGGATTTAAAATACGATATCGGGGTATCGAAAAATGGAAAAATACATTTGAAAAACATCACATTGCTTTAATTTCGGTCATATCCGGACAGGAAGGGGCTGAAGTTACATTGGCGGGTGAATTGGACATATACAGAGATTTTGAAGAGAAATGTCAATATATAGAAACTGTTTATTACGAATTATTCGAATTACCTGAAGAAGAGCAGTTTAATCGTTCATTGAAAAATATGGATAAATCTTCAAATGTCAAATTACCAAAAATAAACCTACTTACTTTCGAAGGAGATATTAAAAAATTTCCTAGTTTCATTTCAAATTTTAATTCTCTAGTACATGAAAATCAGAGCTTGTCTAATATTGAGAAGTTTAATTATCTGACTTCTGTTTTAAAAGGTCAGCCGTTGAATCTAGTGAAAAATTTACCGTTATTAGATGAGAACTACTTTATCGCCTATGATTCGTTAATATCTAGATATCAAAATAAACGACTACTTGCTACAGCCTATTGGAAGGAAATTGATAATTTTCGTCCTATTGCAAATGATAAATCTTTACGATCTCTTCTCGACGTATTTCACGAAAATTTATCAGCATTGAAATTATTGGGTTTTCCAGTAGATCAATGGAATTTTATACTTATGCAAATGCTGATTGATCGATTAGATTCACATACTTTGAAGGTTTTTGAGAGAGAGTACGCCTCTTCGGATCTACCGTCTTATGACACAGTACGTGATATTTTACTCAAACACTGTGTAGTGGTAGAATCGATTTCGTTGAATTCGAAAACAAAAGAGCGCCTATCTAATGAAAATAAATCTAAATTTTCTTATAATAAATCGTCATTTTTATCTACCAGCGCTAAATCCACTACAACAAAAGAATCGCGAGAGCGACTAAACTGCATTCATTGTAGGGGCGATCATATTGTTTTTAAATGTCCTGATTTCTTGTCAAAAGATCCTCATGAACGATATGAAATCATAAAAAATTTAAAGGCATGTATAAATTGCTTGGCGGATTCTCATGCAACCATGAATTGTACTTCTACTAAAAAATGTCGTACTTGCAACAAAACTCATCATTCTTTACTTCATTTCCCTCCAAAACCATCTACTTCATTTACTAGTCAAAGCATACCCTCTACCTCTGCACATTCTTCGCATGAAATTCAGTCATTCAATAGTTTCATTGCGCAGCCAGAATCGGCTATACCACAGGTTTTACTCTCTACTGTTAAACTAAAAATAAAAGATAGTTTTGGATATTTTCATTTTGTGAGGGGTATTGTAGATTCGGGTTCGCAAGTGACTTTCATTACGAGAGCACAAGCCAAAAAACTCAATTTGAAACCTTTCAACGCTTCAGTAAGCGTCCAAGGTCTTGATCGTATGAGTACTAAAGCTAACTCAGCTGTTGAATGTCAAGTTACTTCTATACATAATATAGATCAATCCATCAAAATTAACGCGGTGATCGTCGATAAAATTTGTGATACTATGCCTACAGTTTCATTACCGCCGGGTACTAGAAAACAGTTTTCTAATCTACTACTCGCAGACCCAGAATATTTCGAATCTGGAACTGTCGACATATTATTGGGTGCGGATATTTTTCCATATATATTACAAAACGGTCGAATTGTTACTTCTCCTGGTGAACCTGTCGCTGTCAATACAATATTGGGTTGGATAATTATGGGAAAAATAAATGTTCCTCGATCTAAAAACGTTAATTCCTTTTTAATTTGTTCCTCTAATGAGGAAGACACAAATCTCACCGATAATCTACGAAGATTTTGGGAGATTGAAGAAGTGCCTTCAGTTACATGTCACTCACCGGAAGATACATTTTGCGAGGAATTTTACGCACAGACTACATTCAGAAATTCTACTGGACGCTATACCGTTTCCTTACCATTCAAAATTACTTGTCCAGACTTTGGTGATACTAGATATTTGGCTCTAAAACGTTTCTTTTCTTTGGAGTCTAAAATTATCAGAGATGCAGATCTTTATTCAAAGTATTCGTCTATTATACGAGATTATTTAGACAATGACCACATGGAAATCGTTCCAGTGCCAGAACTTAAAGTCAATAATAATAAAACATTCTATTTGCCTCATTCTTATGTTTTACGGAAAGAATCTTGTTCTACTCCTGTCAGGATTGTATTTGATGGAAGTAGCCGTTATCCAGAAAAAATTTCATTAAACGATGCTTTATTCACTGGACCAAAACTACAAAATGATTTGGTCTCGATAATACTTCACTTTCGATTGTATAGATATGTTTTTTGTGCAGATATCCGTCAAATGTACAGAATGATTGAAATTTCGGAAGAATACAGAAATTATCTTCGACTTTTCTGGCGATTCTCGCCTCAAGATCCATTACGGGAATATCGGTTGAAAACAGTCCCTTTTGGTTTAAATTGTAGTCCTTATTTGGCTATTCGTACTCTACAACAGTTGACTGTTTCCTGAATTCAGTTTAGCTAGGGAAATAATAGAAAACAATACCTACGTTGATGATATTTCTAGTGGGGATGATACTTTGGAAGGAGCATCTTTAAAAGTTGATCAACTTATCGCCTTGCTTAAAAAAGGTGAGTTTGAGCTGAGAAAGTGGCAGAGTAATAATAGTGACCTTCTAAAGAATCTTCCACCCGCCCATGTTTTAGATACTGTACGACCTTTGGAATTGAACTCTAAAGATCATTTTCGAAAAATTTTAGGTTTAAATTGGGATCCATTGTCCGATTGCTTTTCTTTTTCTACATTGGATATTCCAGATTTATGTACGAAAAGGAGTATTTTGTCGTGTGTAGCTCGTATTTTTGATCCTTTGGGATATCTAA
Source organism: Hippodamia convergens (assembly GCA_038502775.1). Taxonomy (NCBI): domain Eukaryota; kingdom Metazoa; phylum Arthropoda; class Insecta; order Coleoptera; family Coccinellidae; genus Hippodamia; species Hippodamia convergens. Next base: position 79,681 of record JAVSIQ010000265.1, read on the forward strand.
CTCACTGTACAATTCGTTTGAAACTACTTATTCAATCACTTTGGTGTCAGGGACAATCTTGGGATAGTGAGCCCGGAGACGAAATTTCTACATTATTCTCTCAGTTTAGGCAAGAGATCGGTTGCTTTTCTACTTTGAGAATTCCACGTTATCATGAATCAATTTTAAATCATAAATGCGATATACTAGGATACTGTGATTCCTCCGAGTTGGCTTATTGTGCGGTAGTTTATATACGCGTTCACTACGAAACTCATTTTAAAAATTTTTTTCGTGTGTGCAAAATCGAAAGTTGCGCCCCTGAAAAGTCTTTCTATACCTCGTCTAGAGTTATGCGCCGCGGTTCAGCTCACAAAGTTAATAAAATTTGTGAAATCCTCTTATATGAAGGCTTTATTGAATTTTCTAATATATTTGCGTTTTCTGATTCTAATGTTGCGTTAACTTGGATAAAATCCTCACCTCACAAATGGAAGTCTTTTGTGTCCAATCGCACTTCTTATATTCAAGATATTATTCCACCTGAACGATGGTTTTATATTCCATCCGAAGATAATCCTGCGGATATTGGTACTCGTGGAATGTCGCCTTTAACATTTTTATCGTGCAAGTTGTGGTTTGATGGCCCAACATCTCAAATTAGTACGATTGATACTTCACACTCAGAATTTAAAAATAAATTTCCAGAAAGTAATATTTCTGAAGATTTAAAAACGAATGCTCCGACTTGTTTAATTTCTTCTGTACCTGAAAATGACTTCATAAGTACATTACTTTCTAAATTCACGTCCCTGAGTAAAATTCTCAGAATAATGTGTTACATTGTTCGATTCGTGAATAACATAAAATCACGAAATAGTAAAATTTTCATTGATAAAGTCATTACGTCATCTGAAATTCATAGCGCTCTGTTGATAATTGCTAAACGAGTTCAACAAACGGAACTTAAGAATGAAATAAGTTTAGTATCCTCGCCAAGCAGAATACCTAAAGTTCTGAGAAAACTCAGCCCTTTCATGGATGAAAACGGCATTCTACGTGTTGGAGGACGTTTGTCATATTCCAACTTGAATTACGATGGTAAACACCCTATATTTTTACCTAGCAAGCATATATTTACTGAATTACTGATTTCGTACATTCATAATAATTTTCTCCACGCAGGAGTAAATACTACTTTATTTCATTTGCTTCAGATGTTCTGGATATATTCTGCCAAAAGAAGAATACGTTCTGTAATTTCAAAATGCTACAAGTGTTTCAGAACTAATCCAAAAGCTTTTGAACCCATGATGGGAAATTTGCCCAAATTTAGGGTTACCGGAATAAAACCGTTCGGAAATTCGGGAGTTGATCTGGCGGGTCCATTCATAATCAAGACTTCTCGTATTCGCGGTGCGAAAACTACAAAATCTTATCTAGCATTATTCATTTGTTGTGCTACTAAGGCCGTTCATCTAGAGTTGCTCTCAGATCTTACAGCTGAGTGTTTCTTGATGGGTTTTCGACGATTTATTTCTCGAAGAGGTCGTTGTTCAAATGTGTATTCGGATTGTGGTACAAATTTCATTGCTAGTTCCAAGTACTTAAAACAAATTATGGAATACACATCTACGAAAGAAAATATCTCGTGGCATTTTAATTCACCTTCGGCACCCCATATGGGTGGAATTTGGGAAGCCAATATCAAAAGTGCGAAATCTCATTTAGTACGAATCATTGGAGATCAGATTCTCACTTATGAAGAATTGAATACTCTATTCGTCAGAATCGAAGCGATTTTGAATTCACGCCCGCTCTGCCCCATAAGTAGCGATCCTAATGATGTAACTGCTCTCACGCCAGGACATTTTTTGACATTAGAACCTCTAGTTGCTCTGCCTGATCCCGATTACACTAATATTAATGTCAATCGCCTAACTAGGTGGCAATTAATTTTAAGATTACATCGTGATTTCTGGAATAGGTGGAGTCGAGAATATTTACACACCCTCCATCAAAAATCTAAATGGACTACAAAGAATGTGAATCCTAAAGGAGGTTCCGTAGTTTTAATTAAAAATGAAAACTCGTCTCCATTGAATTGGCCATTGGGACGAATCATTGAATTATATCCTGGAAAGGATGGTATTGCCCGAGTGGCTTTGGTAAAGACTGCTAGTGGTCAACTTAAAAGACCATTAGTGAAACTTTGTCCTTTACCAAACCAATAAAAAAAGAAAAAAATTACTATTTGTTCAGGAAATGTTGGGCATTTCCAGCGCGGCGGGTATGTTTCGTCTTTCACGAAAGTTAATAAATTTTTTTTTTCTTCTCTTATTTCAAATATTTCTTTCAGGGCAATTCATTATTCTGATTTAAAATTATCATTTTTTTTCTTTAACATTGTTAGGTGTTTTATATTGATTGATGGAGGAAGTATTTCATTTGCGAAAATTGGTAATTAAAATCTCCTTTTTTGTTTGTATATGCAAGATATTTTTGAATACTCTGTCCTTCTTCACCATCAATTCCGATCCACAAAAAAAAGTCATTACTACCAGATGGGACGGAACTGATGCAGAGACGGCAGTAGCTGATCGCTTACGAGTCGATACGTACACGTGAAATACGCACGAACCTACGAAACTACGAAAACTACCAAAATTACAATTTACAATTTTTACCATCTTATTTCCGAACGTTACAAGTTCAGAACAAAGAAATTAGTGCTCCAACCGAGGATTGGGAGTTTCATTAAGGGAGGATACAGCCGTCCCAGACTCCTTTGTTTTTCCAAATTCACATTCCAGGCTCCCTTATCTACCAAGGGTAAGTCAGAATATCTTGTATTTTTACTTTGATTACATATTACGACTTTCCAATATTTACGCAATTTTCGTAATTCAATAATCCCACATTATTGCGTTCAAACTATCGAACCAGCTTCTCAGAATAAAAATTCACAGTCCATTAACGAAACACGTACAGTTGCATACTTTTGTGCGCGCACAGTTTCTACCGGTGGACTCGGGTCGACGCACACACACATGTTTCAGCGAACTCATTCTTGCTTCCGCTACGTTAGCGAAAACATTTATTTGTTCGCGCTAACATGGCGTGGAATAACTGAAAAATAATCTAATTTATCGAAGAAATTGAACTTTATACCGTTCTGTGGGATTGTAATCACGGAGATTACCAGAACAGAAATAAAATACACCACGCAACTGGGGAGTTGGCGAAAAATTTAACCGTGATTCGACCGAGATTTTGCGGACGTAGAAGATCATTTTGGCTCAGTATAGGAAAGAAATTAGTTTGTATCCCGTTTAGCAATCAAAGGACTAACAGCATTAATCAGGACTCAAACTGTTCGCACGATATTGGAGTGAAATTTTAAAATCCACTCAATGGGTGTATTTTCATCATCATTCCACAAATCGATTCATCTCTTCATTACGATGTTGCAAAAAGGAAACATCTATGTTACTTTCTTATTTTTTTTTTCGAGCAAAGTGTATACCCCTACACACGCTGCAGCAAAAAGCACCACGTTTTTTTGATCCTCCATATTCAAGGTTTGAAGGAAACCGAAACACTAAGAGAGAACAGTGAGATCTTGTTCGTGCACACTGTGCGCGTACAAAAGTTAGGCACAGCTCTATCGGTGGAAACCATGGTGGAAACGGTCGCTAAATATGTCAACAGCTTGTACGCGCACAGCTGAAGTACTGCACAAAATGTTTGTGAACAATTGTGCCGCACACGATTTTGGTGGAATCGTACCTTAAGATAATTCTTCGGATGTTGAACCGCATTTCTTATTACTCCACAAAGTTTTCGATTTTCTACCAGTTTTCGTAGAATTTTCTGAAAAATTTTATATCCATGAAAACCTTGATTTGTCGCCTTTCCATCAATCGCTTTGCTAGTTGAGAATAAGTGAATTTGGTGTTACATTTTTGCTGTGCGATGGTTATTAAACAACGACTAAGTTGACGTAAAAACTTATCAGAGACCACACCTGTTTCTTGGAGTTTCCTTGTTGATAGTATCGTTATCGTATCAGTAGAATTCCAGTGACGTACTTTACATAGTGATGTCCGGACAAGATGGTGCAAAACCGGACTGCACATACTGTAGAAAATCCGTTTCTAATCCAGTTGGCTGCTCTGAATGCGAGGCCCTTTTTCATCCCAGTTGCTCCGTTAAGGCCCGGGTCGTCATGAGGGATGGCAAAATGTTTTGTACTCAACACTTGAACGATAATTCCGGGAACTCCGATTCCAATAGAATAATAAAACAGCTTACCCTCCTATTCGAAAGCCAATTCAATGAATTCAGAGATGAAATGAGGAAAAATTATCTATCCCAGATGTTGGAAATGAGTGGAAGGATCGGGACCTATGTGCACAGTTTGCCAGTCAAGCTGAGGATATTTCCTCGTTAAAAGCGAAAATAACTTCGAGATGTGCGGGATACTGATGAGGCCCAACAAGGCCGAAACCGGTATATCTCTCATCTCAGTGACAAAATCTAATATCATTTCTCCAACCTCATGATTAAAGATCTCTGAGCCTGGGAATTGAAAATGGTATTCATTTCGATGATTACTATTTTGAATTCATCTATGTTTCAAAAATGTTCTCGATATGCCTTCGTAAAGGCAAAGAATTTTCTTTTTCTTATTGCGGATTATGATGTGGTTTTGCTTACGGAGACATGGCTTGACTCTTCGATCGCCGATGCCGAGTTGCAGTTGTATAATTATAATATTTTCCGAAAAGATAGGTCTAATCTTACTAGTTTGAAAGAGACTGGAGGTGGGGTTTTGATCGCGGTTAAGAAAGTACTCAGTTCTTCTTTATTGCCGGTATTGAATAATAATGTTGAAGACTTGTTTATTTTGGTTAGGGGTAAACCTAGTATAGTGTTTGGAATTGCTTATTTGCCTCCGGGATCTTGCGCTCCGAACCGACTTCAGATTTGTGAGAGTCATTTTGCTAATGTAGAACATATTGTTACTAGAGTCGAAACTCAGATCTTCATAGCTGGCGATTATAATTTGGGAAACGTCGATTGGCATGATACCTGTCTGGGTAGCGTATCCGATCCTTGTGCTCGGATAATTCGTGATGCTCTTGTTTTTAATGACTTGCACCTGGTGAATTCAATAAGGAATGTGCATGGTGGTATGTTGGACCTTGTCCTCTCTGGTGACTCCAAGCTCATCGTTGAGCCTGCTGTGGATGTACTCTCTTGATTGGACGTTTACCATCCTGCACTTTGTGCACACATTTCGTTGGATCCTGTCAGGTCTGCCGCTGATGGTACCACTCGTTTCAATTTCAAGAAGGCCGATTATGTTGCACTGAACAGATATTTTTTAAACCTGAACTGGGCCGCAATTTTGCCTGATGTTGGTCGAGTGGACGACATTGTCGATAGATTTTATGACATTGTAGCCATTAATAAGTTCGTGCCTTAGATATTCATTAAGAGGTCACCATTTCCTCCGTGGTTCTCTTCAGACCTAAAGAGTCATGTTTTCCAAAAGAAAAAAATTCACTGAATATACAAAAAACATAAACGCTGGGAGGACCACCTGACATTCAGTAAAATAAGGTCGGAGTGTGCTGCTATGGCAGCCGCATGTTACGCGGAGTATATATCGAACGTCGAGAATTCATTGAAAGAAAATATAAAATCATTTTGGAATTTCACTAACTGTAAGAGAGACAACAATGATTTGCCGCATAGTATGCACTTAAATTGTCGCAGTGCTGATATTGATTTTCATATTGCTGAGTTATTTCCGAACACTTCAGGTCTACTTATATAGCAAGCCTTGATTCTACATATGATTTTGCGGTGCCGGTATGTGATCATTTCTGCAGTAACGTGTTGTACTTTTCTGTCGAGGAGGTTTCGATCCGAAAGCAATCACTCGATGCCAGCAAAGGCCCTGGACCCGATGAAATTTCGCCCTTCTTTCCGAAGCCTGTTCTTCGTCCCTTGCTCTCCCGGTCCAGATATTGTTCAATAGGTCATTGTGTTTCGGTATTTTTCCTTCGAGATGGAGGTGTAGCATGGTCAAACCTTTGTACAAGTCTGGAGACAGAGCGGACATAGGCAATTATAGACCTATTAGTATTATTAGTGCCATACGAAAAATCTTTGAGGCTTTAGTGTTGGATCAGTTGCGGAGAAACATATCTTCTGAATTATCTGAGCAGCAGCATGGTTTTGTTGAAGGTAAAGAGCGTTGAATCGAATCTCCTTGTTTTCACCCAATATATCATGGATTCTTTGGAGAAGGGGGGACAAGTTGATGTCATATATACTGATTTTTCTAAAGCTTTCGATGAGGTGAATCATTATATTTTGGGAAAGAAATTGTTATCATTTGAAATAACAGGCAGGTTGTTTAATTGGTTCATGTCACATTCAGATCGTCGGTCCCAGAGGGTTAGGGTTCGAGATTCCTTGTACTCATCGTATGAAGTGCAGTCGGGCGTTCCAAAGGGCAGTCATCTTGAGTCTTTCTTGTTTCTCATGTACATTAATGACATGACGACTTGCTTTAGTTTTGCACATTGAAATTGTCGCTGGAGGTTTTAGGGCACTTGGATTCATTTTGAGGCATTCTCGTGAATTCAGGAATATCAACACGATAAAACATCTATATATTAGCCTAGTGGGACCTCATCTGGAGTTCGCATCTTCTGTGTGGTGTCCCTATACCTTGCTTGACAGTGATAGGATCGAGAGTGTTCAGAATAAATTCCTCCTTCATATTTCTTTTAGAATGGGCATCTCTCGAGTCAATTCCTCAGCATTACTTAGGTTGCCGACTTTGTAAACACTTAGAGTTGGGAGTGATGTTCTGCTGTTTACTAGGCTTTTTAGGGGATTGTTGTCGACGACAGAGCTTCTCTCTCTTCGGTTTTCACGTCCCACCGGGAAACACTAGGCAGTCTGTTCTGTTCAGAGTTCCTAATTACCGGTAATTATAAAGGGTTTCCAATAAGAGGTGTTATTTTGAATAGCCCGCTATTTCGGTAGATGTCACTTTTGAAGCTGTCATTTCTTGGCATTTGACAAGTAGAAACTACGCCATTAATAAAAATGGTACGATACACGCTTCAACAACGCATTGAAATTATTAAAATTCACTATAAAAATGGTGAAAATTTGGCAGAGACGGTTCGTAAAACTCGAACATTATTGGGTCGTCGTGAAGCACCTTGTCGGACCGCAATACAGAAATTGGTGAAAAAATTCGAGCTGTTGGGACAAGTTAGTGATGAGAAGAATAAAACCCGTGCACGTCGCTCAAGAACAGCCGAGAATATTGCTGCTGTAGCCGAAAGTGTTGAAGAAAACCCAGGTTTGTCCATTCCTCGTCGTTCTTTGGAATTAGGTATTCCACAAACGTCATTACACCGTATTTTGCATAAAGATTTGGGTCTTAAGGCTTATAAAGTCCAATTAACACAAGAACTCAAGCCGGCCGATCATCAACAACGTCGTGACTTTGCTGATTGGGTCGTTGAAATGCATGAAAATGATCCGGAATTCCATCGAAAAATCATCTTCAGTGATGAGGCCCATTTCCACCTCGGTGGCTTCGTCAACAAGCAAAATTGTCGCATCTGGGGCTCAGAAAACCCAAGAGTTATTGTTGAAAAGCCTCTCTATCCTCAACGTGTGACTGTTTGGTGCGGTTTATGGTCCGGCGGAGTCATTGGACCTTACTTTTTCGAAAATGCGGCTGGCGCAACAGTTACGGTGAATGGATTGCGCTATCAAGAGATGATTAACGATTTTTTATGGCCGGAATTGGATGGTATTGATCTGGACAACGTTCACTTTCAACAAGACGGCGCTACGTGCCACACAAGCAAGGAAACCATTGATCTTTTAAGGGAAAAGTTTCCGGACCGTGTTATCTCTCGAAGAGGTGATCACAATTGGCCACCGAGATCTTGTGATTTAACACCTTGCGACTTCTTTCTTTGGGGCCACGTGAAGGAGAAGGTCTACGCCAACAGCCCTGTATCGATTCAAGACCTCAAAGATGGAATTCGTGAGGCTATCGAGGACATAGAGCAGCCACTTTGCGATTTAGTTATGGAAAATTTCATGAAAAGGATTTTGTCCTGTAAGCGTGGCCGTGGTGGTCATTTGCCTGATGTTATTTTCCACTATTAACGGCATACCTTCCTCTTTGTAATGAAATAAACATCTGATGATTTATAATAAAAAATGGCATTTTTCTTTGAATATCAAAATAACACCTCTTATTGGAAAACCCTTTACAATGGCGTCACCTGTTCCCAGAATTTCTGAAGGGTTAATATTGCTGCTCGGCTAGGCATTGATTTTATGAACTCATCATATTCTGCGGTGATAAGAAGTGTAAACCAATGTCTTATTTGAAATTAATTTAGGAAATTTTGTATTTCGAGTAGGTTAGTATTTTTGTTTTATTTTGTAATTCTTGATTATCTCGAGCCTAATAAAACGATCATTTGACGATGCCCAAAGAGATTCCTGAAAAGCTTGACAGTATATTAAAAAACTAATTGAGTGATAATTCGAATTTCTAATGGAGTTATTGAAAACCTTATATGTTTTTTAAACCATTTAGGAACATTTCTCTATTTTTCGGGAGTAATAATAATTGTATATGCATTGTTTCAGTTTTGTTCATTACATCCAGCAAAATATAGCGAATCCGCAAGTTCAATAGAATGAAATTATTGGGGCCCCATTTGAAGCTTTTCGCCCCTTTAGTGGCGGGAACCTCTGATACGCCACTGTGCTGAATAATTGATTGTGACTCAGGCAATAGCTGATTAAAATATCAAAAAAACCTTTCGTCGCGTAGAAAATGTTCGAACTGCCGTTTCTAATTATCGCATTCAATAACTTTTCTTTTTTTTTTATTATTGAAAATGAAAAAAATACGAGAGACGTTTCTTAACGGATAAATAAGCTACGCAATAATTCAAGAACTAACCTTGAATGAAATTGTAATCCTGAAACCAAAGGCACTGAAAGAGTCAAACATTGAAAACTTTGTCGTTGATGTAAACAAACTCACAACGTGGTTTCGTATTCAATCACTTGTTTCTCTCACTACTAGAATGGAAATGGAAATAAAAAGATTTCATAATATTTTCCCCTTCTTCATAAAAATATCCTGATTGGAGAATTGACAATAATTTCTGCAATAACAGATGAGACGCAAGCCGCCTGAAGAACAAAAGGATCATGTGGCGACCTTCAAAGAGAAATACCGAAAAGCTTGAAGCTATGAAAAACTCTTCAAAATAGGGTAGCACAGGGTGTGACTGAGGGACCCGGCAAGTTCAATAGTTACTGGAGCCCCATTCAAACCTTTTCGTTTGGCTCGGGGCCCCCTTAGTGCTGCGGGGCCCTCTGCTACGCCACTTGTGTGGCCTCCGTAACGGCAAGGAATTTTCTGTTTACCGTTTTATTCTTTTTCCTAAAAACACTTGGCTTCACGGTCGCGAAAAGAATTGGGCGTTTCCATCACTCGGAGAAACCTGCATGAGGGCCCTGATTTAGGGCCACTGCTAAAATCTCATTAAGTGAAGGAGGATGTACAGAGTTCTTTTGTCGCATGTCATTGAAGATGTAAAACTTCATTTTGACGCAATTGGATGTCACTACATTGTAATATTTTCAATATTTTACTCGGTACTTCACAACTAATTGCTTCAAATATCGTTTTTTATCAGAGACAACAATGAGGCGGTCAACTCCTTTACTAAATTTGTCCGATTCAGGCTTTGTCACCCGTCCTTGTTTATATCACCCAGATCACATAAGGCTTTATTTGTTCTATTTCTTATGCCCTGAAAGAAGAGGCGCTGGTTACGCTTTTCTTGGCGTTGCCAGATTTGAAAATATATACTGCCATTGGCAGAGAAATAAACTAGCTCTATCTCCGTTCTTGTATTGCGAAAGTGCAATTCTATCATCATCAGTCCACGTGCATTTAAACCATTGTGGCAACACGAAATATATTCCGTGTTACTAAAGCAACACTGAGTGTGAACATTTTGAAATTTGAAGTCTGTGAGTGATTGTGTATTACAAATTATTTTTCAAACATGGTTCAATGTTATATATGTCAAGCCGGAGAAGATGAAGTAACAAAGATGCATCGTTTTCCAACAAATATAAATAAGTTGGCAATATTAATATGAAGGAATGAGCTTTGAATACAATCGTGTTTTTTATTTTTTCGAGTAGAAAATCTGGCAAGAGCAACTAGGGATGAAATTTATGGGAGAAAATCTCCGAAATCATAGAATATTCTCAAACCATTTTACTCCAGAGTTATACATAGATGCAATAAATTAAAGACTCCTCGGAGATGCAGTTCCAATGCGGTTCTTTAATGAACCACTTCATCGACTTTTGCAATGCCAGAAGAATGCGAAGAAAGCACATTCATTACATCTGAAAGTAGTGATGTTGTGGCACTCCATTCAGATAGCCAACATGTCCTTTCATCAGGTATGTTCTAATTGTATAATGTAAATAATTTATTCAGTTGAATTTCTTTCTGTTATTCCATCAAATTTGAAGTTAATTTTGTTTTTATTTGCAGCGGTATTCTCACATAACGCACAGGTTCATCAGACAACCAAACAAAAAGGCAGAATTTTCAGGAACATAGATAATTTATGCATTAGTAACACTTCACCAAGAAAGAAGAAATTGGTGAAGATCATTGAGCAAAGAGAAGACCACTTACGCAAGCTCACAAAACAGTGTAGGGAAAAGTCTAGGACTTTGTGGAGTGTTTTAGAAATGTCTGAAAGCCCAGAGGTTTGTATGAGAACATGCCTTAAACAACCTATAACGTCCTGATTTCGCAAATGAGATGTGCCAAAGTAAAGGGTACAAGAGGCAAAAGATGGACCTCAGACGACAAAGTTATGTCGCTATTATTATTAAAGAAAAGTCCCAGATGTTATAAGTTGCTGAGGTCTTTTGTAGCCGTTCCTTCACGAAACACCGTTTTGAGCTTGCTCAAAAAGTGCCGCTGAATCCTGGCATAAATAGTATTAATGAGAATATCAAAGATGATATTGATCGTTGTTGCGTGTTGCTCTCCGATGAGATGGACATAAAAGAACACCTTCATTATGATAGGGATCAGAAGAAAATTATCGGATTTGAGGATTTTGGTAAAGGAAAAAGTGGAAAAAGGACCGCTAGAAAAGTTCTAGTTTTTATGGAGGTTGGACTAAACCGAAAATGGAAGCAACCCCTAGCCTATTTCTTTACGCACAAAAGTTGCACTTCAGAAATTCTCAGAAATTGTCTGTTTGAAGTTATCACAGCTGCTACAGATGTAGCGAAATTGGGCATTTTTGGCACCATTTGTGATATGCGTGTGAACAATGTGAAATGCCTCAAAGAATTAGGTGTGACAACTCATAAACCTTATTTTATATATGAGGGCAAACAAATATTCACTATGTATGATCCCCTCATTTATTGAAAAGAACGTATGTTTTATTCGGAAAATATAATACATATTCCAGGTTGTTAAGATAGGAGAAAGCATCACAACCATGGAGGCCAAATTTTCACATGTACTTTGGGCGTTATGAACATTACAAGGCATCTCCTTATGTCTTCAGGGTACTTTTCAGGTTGAAAGAACATTTTTTCGACCTGATCTTGATGTATGCCATCAAGGTCCACATTGCTGCACAAGAAATGAGTAGATCTGTTGCAGCATATTTGTACTCCATGATCAGAAATGGTAAGATTAATTCCAATTTAACTTTTAGGAGTTATAGAACAGAAATATATGGATACTGAAGCATTCCTGATGGATGTAGATACACTCTTTGATAGCTTCAACGGGAACACCAACGATTCAGGAAAGGAGTTGAAGTGCAACATCCTTGAAAACTCTCCGCATATTGAATATTGGCCTAAAGCTATTCAGATGGTGAAAAATTGGAAATTTTAACGGTTTTCAAAAAGCGGACAGTTGTTGCAAAGTAAACCCCCATCTCAAATGGGTTAGTTGATATCTCTGAGGGCTATCAGGGGACCCCTTGGAGAATTTATTTGGATGCATCCGATATGGATCAGGATGCAACGATAATCCTTCTGCTTTTCAATTTGTTGGTAGCTTGAAAGCACAAATTTCAAATAATTTAATTTATACAACCACTCATACTAACTGTGAGATGGACAGCTGTTTTACTCAGTAAATTGAAGTCATTTCTGGGAATAGAAGAATTGAATGAAGGTGAAGTGCTTGAAACCCTAAAGATGGCAACAGAGGAGACAGTGTGTTAGTCAACACAAGTCTGAAGAAGACGTAAATAGGGGTAGTTCCGAAACTTTTTCCGTTGCTTACGTTGCCAGGTTCATTTTGAAAGGCATCTATAAGAAAATAACCTGTTTGGAGTGTACAGGGTGATTCATTTATCTTGGTAACCCCAATTTTCTCGAATACGCCCTAATATTTTTTCATTCTGTGAATGGCGTTTTGAACAAGTCAATGTCGACTTGAGATGCGCATAAAAATCTGCGGAATAAATAAAGACGCCAGGCGTCGCGGCGCTATCAAAAAATTTTTCTCCAGGGACATACCATTTTTATCATGTCATTCGAAAGATAATTTCATTTTGAACTTTTTTTTTGAATAAAATTTTTGTCCATTTCTTACCGTCAGCGATCTGCAGCGTGTTTTATGTTGATTCTATTCCATTTATTTTTTTCTGTATTGTGGTAGTATGCCTTGATTTGGAGATATAGATATGATTTTATGCCTTGAATTCAAGGAGGCAAGTTTTCTAAACAATTTGCCTCTTTAAATAAGATCAAATATGTGGATACAACAAGATGGGGCTCCATGTCACAACGCTGCCATTGTGAAGAGATATTGAGATTAAGAATTCGAAAATGAATGGACCCTTATGTTTTGTCCAAAGTGACTTATGATGAAATAGGGAGATGATATAACTTGTGTATAGATCATAATGGCTAGATGACCTAAATTTGATTATGTTCCGTAAAATGACGGAGGCTCTGTAACTATTTTTCTATTATTTTATTCATTAAATATTATATCTTATAATAATGAAAAAATTTTTAATAACAAACAAAAAATTTCGAATCATATGTTCTATATACCGGCCATTGTGATCCATACATAAGTTATTTCATTACTTTGGTCAAAACTTAAGGGTCCACTTGGGCACATAAGTTTCTTATCTTCATTTTCAAATAGTCCAAGTTATTAGAATCAATTTGGTATACCATATATTCGAGAGGACCCCTCAGAAAGTAATCCATGAGCGTTAGGTCTGGCGATATCTGATGGGTCCATTGGTTTCAATCCATTTTTTTCCGAATGCTTGATCTAAATATCTCTTGAGAATGGCAGCGTGGTGGCATGAAGCCCCATCTTGCTGTAGCCACATATTTCATCTTATTTGAAGGAGCACATTCACCAGAAAACTAGGCTTCTTGAATTCAAATCACAAAATCACATCTATGTCTTTAAATAAAGGCATACTACCACAATACAGAAAAAAATAAATGGAATAGAATCAATATAAAACACGCTGTAGATCGCTAACGGTTAGAAATCGATAAAAATTGTATTCGAAAAAAAAATTCGGAATGAAATTATCTTTCGAATGACATGATAAAAAAAGTATGTCCCTGGAGAAAAAATTTTTGATAGCGCCGCGACGCCTGGCGTCTTTATTTATTCCGCAGATTTTTATGCGCATCTCAAGTCGACATTGACTTGTTCAAAACGCCATTCACAGAATGAAAAAATATTAGGACGTTTTCGAGAAAATTGGGGTTACCAAGATAAATGAATCACCCTGTACCTCTCTGTTGTCATCAGATGAGTTAGACACTCAACATGTACAGGGTGTATCAAAAAAAGGTGACCCCCTCTCTAGGATAGGTAGAAAACTGAAAAATACTTGGAGTTTGCTCAGTAAAAAATGTTCGTAACGCCATCCGTATTCAAGATACAGGGAGGGCGTTGAAGAAAAAAAAAATATACACATTTTTTTTAATTTTGCAGAAACTACTGGCTACATTGTAATGAAATTTTATACGAATATGTTTCGGAAGCTGATACATCCAATGAATTCGTTTTTATGTCTGACTCTCGAAGAGGGCGCTAGTTACACGGTTCGTCAAGTAGTAGTATTGAACATAACTTTTTTAATATTAGATTTATTGAGCAAAATTTCAAGCCTACTCAAACATCATTCAATTTCACACAACAAAAAGGTACTCTTGGTAAAACTCGATACTGTGTACCGTTTTCGGAGTATTTTTATTTGAAAATTATGAAGTTATAACCAATGAATTTTACACGGCAATAGCATTTTCTCTGAAATTCCAGTTGCCATGGAAAACTGTCTTTCATTTAATAGTTTTGACGTTGAGTCAACAATAATTACATTTCTATTTGTTAAATTAGATATTGTTAATCAAAATGTACTCAAATTTTGAATACACTGACATGTTATTAACCTTAGGAGAGTGTTTAGGAAACGCTAGTGCAGCTGTTACGCGTTATGCAGAAAAGTTTCCTCGAAGAAACTTTCCAAGTAAAAATACATTTAGAGCAATTGAACGACGTTGTCAAGAAACTGGGAGTGTGAGACCTAAAAAAAAAATTCTGGTAGGCCAAGAACAACAAGAACCATTAATAAAGAAAATATGATTTTAAATTTAGTTGATCAAAATCCAACAGTTACCGTAAGGGATGTGGCAAGACAAACAAATACGTCTTCTTCAAGTACTTGGAGGATACTTAAAGAGCAGCAGCTACATCCTTATCATTACAGACAAGTTCAAGAGCTCTTACCAGACGATCTACCGGTTAGAATGGATTTTTGTCAAACATTACAAGAAAGGACAGCCCCCAATCCAAATTTTTTTGAATGTATTCTTTTTACGGACGAGGCCACTTTTACGCGACAAGGTATGTTTAACTGAGAATCCACATGTCAAAAGGGTAGCACATTACCAACACTCATTTAAAGTTAATGTTTGGGCAGCAACTTTAGGCAACAAATTAATAGGTTATCACATTCTACCTGGAAATTTAAATAATAATAATATAATAATAATAATAATTTTATTTCCACTGACTGAAAATGTACAGTATGGGAAAGTGTCATCAAAATAGTCACAAATATAAAATGTAAAAAATGTAAAATACAAATACAATGGTGATATGTACCTGGACTTTTTAAGCAATCACTTATTCGAGATATTAGAAAATTTAACGTTAAACGAGCGAAGATATCTATTTTTTATGCACGATGGAGCTCCACCGCACTTTGATAGAAGTTGTCGTAATTGGTTGAGTAACCATTTTCCGAATCGATGGATTGGTAGAGGTGCAGAAGCTCCGATTCATTGGCCTCCTCGGTCATGTGATTTTAATCCCTTGGATTACACAGTTTGGTCGTATCTTAAAGAAAAAGTTTATGCTGCAGAGGTAAATTCACCTCAAGATTTGAAAGATAGAATACAACGTCACTTTAATGATCTCACAGCTGACTCCCAACCATTTAGTAGATTAATGGATTCTCTAGAAAAAAGGATAGCCTTGTGTATTCGTGAAAACGGAGGACATTTTGAAAACCTACTCTAATTGAAATCATATTTATGTTATTAGCTTTTTTTTGAATTTTCTGATTTTTTGTTCAATAAATACAATTTTTATCATTACTTCATACGAACATCGGTTATCACTTCATAATTTTTAAATCAAAATACTCCGAAAACGGTACAAAGTATCGAGTTTTACCAAGAGTACCTTTTTTGTGTGAAATTGAATGATGTTCAAGTACGCTTGAAATTTTGCTCAATAAATCTAATATTAAAAAAGTTATGTTCAATACTACTTGGTACGAACTGTGTAACTAGCGCCCTCTACGAGAGTCAGACATAAAAACGAATTCATTGGATGTATCAGCTTTCAAAACATATTCGTATAAAATTTCATTAGAATGTTGCCAGTAGTTTCTGCAAAATTAAAAAAAATGTGTATAATTTTTTTTTCTTCAACGCCCTGTATCTTGAATACGGATGGCGTTACGAAATTTTTTTACTGAGCAAACCCCAATTATTTTTCAGTTTTCTGCCTATCCTAGAGAGGAGGTCACCTTTTTTTGAAACACCCTGTATATCTGGTGCAAGGAATGGTCAGATGATAGTAGAAAATTAAATTATCCGAGTACTTTATTCACCATATCCATTGTTCAAGATATAAATTCTCTGGAAAATTTCATGAGGAAAAACTCTGTCATTTCTTACCTTCCAAATCATGCCTATAATTTCATTCAGTATGATATTGATTTGACATGGATGAAATGTGAACAACATCATGAGGAGGAGCAACATATCACAGTACAAAGTATTGTGAATGTTGGAATACCCTGGTGGGTTAAGAGGCAGAATCAGAGATTAAAAAATTTCCGAAATGAAAACATTCAATCAAACAAGTTGAAGAAACTAAAGAATATATGAAGGTTTTTATTATAGGTATTTTGTGTTATATTTGTATATGTTACTTGTTTAATGTTTTACTTGTTGTTATATGTTTTACTTGTTGTTATATATTTTACTTGTTTAATGTGTTACTTGTTGTTTCATACGCAGATTATTGAGTTTATTGAAAATTTCAATCAATAAATCATTTATAAGTCGTATTATCGTTTTTTTTTTCACGCAACCATTTTAATAGCGAAAATTTTTGCCAATAATCGACATGGCAAAAATTTGAGCTTTTATTATATGATTGCGCGAAATCGCTCCAATATTTCTTAACGTAAAAACAATAATAAAATAGAAATGAATAATTTGAAATTCCCGCGCTAAACGCTCGAAAAAACGGCCCGGCGCCATTTACACATGGGTTCGATGCGGTAAGACAAGGATGCAAAAGTTTGGATGAAATTTAGTGGGGAGTTGTGCATCTCATTTGTTGTCTCTGTTTTTATGAAGATTTTGTCCCTGAGGTGTATGGGATCCATAGACATAGATTAATACTATATACTTTTATAGATAGGAAACTGGCCTAGTAATGGCCGGAACCGTATTTTGGCGCCATCTTTTAAGCTGGAAACAATTAATATCGGTATTTGACAATAGTTAATAGATGACACTGTAGGATCTAAACAATCTCAAGCAATTCAAAAATGGTTGAAACGGAGAGTTGATTGCTTTTCCATATATTAGAAACTCTCTCAAAATATGAAAATTGCAATATATTCGTATTCACATCGTTGCATTCGTCATAATACTTTCCAAAATATCGAGAAAAAACTGAAGAAAAAAGGAGGATAAGAGTATTCGGTATTATGTTTGTTATTTCTAATCTAGATATCTTAATCAAAAACCGTTTTCACATTTTTAAAGTCGAAGACAGTGAAAATATTGTACATATTTAGAATTTTCAGAAACTCGTCACAGGGTGTTCCAAATGTTGGGTCAAAAATTGGTATCAAGACTTGCCCATGACTTTTGTTTTTTAAATTAGAACCCTATTTTTTTTTATGATTGCGTTGGATTGTATGAAGAAAAATGATGATAATGTTTCAACATGTTAATGCTACTAAAATTAATAATTCTTGAGTTATTCAGGATTTCCTGATTTCATGTCGTAAAGCGTCAAATTCATAGAATCTGTTTCATATCAACAATGACCTTGGTCATAGAAGATAAATTATTCCAATAACTCACTAGTAACACACCCCTTTTCTGAATTCATTCATCATTGCTGATATGGAACAGATTTCATGAATTTGACGCTACGTACGACATAAAGTCAGAAAATCCTAAATAACTCAAGAATTATTAATTTTAGGGGCATCAACATGTTAGAACATTATCATCATTTTTCTTCGTAGAATCTAACGCAATCATAAAAAAAAGGTTCTAATTTGAAAAACGAAAGTTATGAGCCAATCTTGATAACAACTTTTGGCCATACATTTAGAACACCCTGTGACAGATTTTTCAAAATTCTAGAAATGTACAATACAAAACGTTTTCACGTTTTTGAAGTCGAAAAATGTCCTGCTACGGTGTTGACTCATCGGTGATACACTCTGATTCCTACAATCATCAGGGCCGAAACTCCCTTCTTTGAGGTTTGACATCATCATACATAAGATATAATAGATAAAATAATAATAATAATAATAATAATAATAATAATAATAACTTTATTGACAGATAAGAGCATTGTACAAAATATTAGATTCACGAAAGTATAAATTCAACTTAAGACAACATCGCTCAAGTAGAAACTTGTCTGCGAGATCATCTTCCATGCAAATTTTACATCACGGAGCAGTACACAATTAACTTAGGAAGAGAAAGAATCACACTAGGATATTCGCCATAATAAAGACCACGGAAAAGATCACAAACATAACGAAGTTGTAGTGTCGGGTTAGCCGGTGGTGCGATTTCAATGGTTTTTCAAATCGATGTATGCATGAGTTTCGGTTCAGGGCAAGTTCAACATCCACCTCTTGACATATTTACTGAACATTTTCAATGAATTTATTCTCTTTATTTCAGGTGGCAGCTGGTTGTATGTTCGCGGAGCCAGATATGTGAAACATCGCTGAGCCAGTGTTGTATTAACTTTCGGTATCAACTAACAATTCTCGCCTGATCTGGTTCTATATTCATGACTGTTAAATATTTTACTCCTACTTTTTTTTGTTTTAAGAGTATAGAGAGGCAGTGAATTTGCCGGATGCATTTTTGGTACAATAAATCGGAAGGGAAATTTTTTTCCTTTTTCAGTATAATTTTCAATATCCACTTCTGAATAGTTTCTGAATTTTTCAAATTATGGTTGTACGCGGCACCCCAAGCTGTAACACCTTATCGAAGTTGCGATTCAACGAGAGCATAATAGACTGTCATGAGGTGTTTAACTTCGAGAAATCGTCTAAGATATTTGAATTTTGACAGTAAACTTCGGATGTTATGTTAAAGTTTTTGAATGTGAACATTTCATTTGAATTTAGCATCAATTGTCACTTCGAGTTATTTTATTTCCTGTACAGGTCTAATCTCAGCTTTTTCACTTGAAATTACCAGGCTTGGCGTGGGTTGCAACTGCTTTCGCGAAAATGACATATACTTCGTTTTTTCTATGTTGAGAGTCAAGAGACGTGAAGCATGCCACTTACTTATATTGTTTATATCTGCTTGATCTTTCAGGAAAAGTGACTCCCAGGTC
>JAVSIQ010000266.1:0-125765 GCA_038502775.1 Hippodamia convergens
GGTTCAGTTCTCCGGAAACGTATAAAATGCAGTGGATGGATATTGAGACACCCTGTATACTTGTATTTTATACTTCCTCAATATTCTGTTGTTTTAAAATTCAAGTTCAGAAGGTACGATATTCATTCACTATTTTGAAATTAGAAAACGAGCCAATTATATTATTACATTTTGTATTATTCGAGAAAAAAACACAACCTGTGACGATTCCAAAACTCCTGTTGCTACAATTTTATACTTTTTTCAAAATTTTATTCTTCCTATGTTATCCCAAACAGTTCTACTGTAACCTGTTATTTTCAATTCTGAGTGAATTTTTTCAGCTTGAAAAATAATGTCATTTTTGCCGAAAAAATATTGAAAATTTGGGGTCACGGTAGTGTTTCGTCATAACTTGAGTTTGGAATATATTAGAAGAACAAAATTTTCAGAATAAAATGCAAGTAGCGAACTTATCAAACGTGCAAAGTTTCAAGTGCATAGCCTGTACACTTCAGATTTTATAGATATCTAAAAACCTCTGATTTTGTCACTCACACACAGATGTAGTATATTCTAAAACAAGTTGCTCATGCTTTCGAAAACTCGCTCCTTCGTCGCTCGTTTTCGAATTTCGCATTCGTGTTGGAATTGCCTTCTGCAACGTATTAGACGATATTTTCTCTATTTCAGTCAAGTTTTGGGAAATACCCTCGAAATTCAAATAAAAATTCAGATTAGTGACTTTTTGTATTGTATCTTGGCAGTTGGCGTGACTTACGAAATTTGACAGATTACGGAATTTGAATTGTTTCGATTCGAAAATTGGGAGGATCTGAGGTCAGTACTGAAAACCACAACATGAAAAATATAACTGACAACATGCTGTAATGAGTTTCATTACAGCACTACTGTAATGAACTCATTACGATACTGAAATAGAGAAAAACTGTTAGGGTACTTCCCGATGTCCTATCAAGTTGAAATTTTGTAGATGACCTAATTCCAGTACACAAACAACGGAAAAATTCCTAAACTTGAAACTTTCACCCCCCAACCCTTAGAACCAGGTGATGTATAAGTTTGTATGAGACTTCCGCCAATTTTGATGCTAGTGGTCTGAAAAATGATATATACGGAGGACTGCTTGTTATAAATGTTGGAAAAAATATTCAAGAATCCTCAGGGAAAAGCACCCCACATTTTGAATAAGGGATATAAAAGAAGCGCTCGTAAATGCCACATATGTATTTACACCAAATACAATTTCCATGTAATAACCTCAACCACAGTTTTCATTGGGGAAAAAATGAACAAAATGAAAGCTATTTGTTATAAGCAACGTACAAAAAGAATTGAAATCCAACCAAAAACATTTTCATGTAAAATATTGCCAAGACAAGGCCATATTTCTAACATTCTCAAAAAGTTATTAGATCCCACGAAGAGCCAAGCTGTTAACTCTATACTCTTCACCTTCACGAGTCCTTATTTCACAAACTCTATGCCTTAGTCAAAATAAGTGACTTGGCCGTTTCGTAACTGTAAGAACTATTGTATAATAGAAAAGTTATGAACAGCGAATGAATTTTTCACCTTACGTGGCGAAAGAGAAAAAACGGCCAAGTCACTTATTTTGACCAAGGCATAAAGTTTGTGAAATAAGGACTTGTGAAGATGAAGAGTATAGAGTTAGCAGCTTGGCTCTACATGAGATTTAATACCTTTTTGACAATGGTAGAAATATGGCCTCGTCTTGAAAATATTATACATGAAAATGTTTTTGGTTGGATTAATATTTCGACCACTTCAACTGATTGTACTGAGAAAAACTACATCAGTTTGGCAAGTAGCTTCAGAAGTTAGCACATTTAATTCTAAAATGCTACAACAAATGCTCACTACATTATTTCTTAGATCAGTGAGGAAAAAACAGTGTTTCTTGAAGAAACACATCAGTTTCGAACAATTCCTTCGAACTTGTGAAAATGATTCTAGTGCATCCAATACTTTAAAAATTTGGATGAATCAACATTTAAAAAAGGTGAATCCACATAATTTATTCGATTGGCACGCAGAAAATCCGAATTTAATGAGAGAAGATAGATCTCAATATCTTTACAACGTGAATATGTGGACTGGAATTTTGAACGGAAGAGTCATAGGAACTTTGGATTTGCCAGACGTCTTAAACGCTGAAATTTATTAAGATTTTTTACAAAATCATTCGTCGAATGATGCCACTTAGTATTTCCAGAAAAATATGGTTTTAGCAAGATGGCTGCTCAGCAACTTATGTCCTTTCATTAGAGAGTATCTGAATGATGATTCGAGTAGATCGATAACCTGATTTGAATCCCTTAATTTGTTTTTACTGGGGAGCTGTGAAAAAAAAAGGTTACTAAAAAAAGGGCACGTCTTCCAGTAAATTTGACAAATGATTTTGTTAAAAATTGCGTGAATATTGTAGTTTCATGTCACTACCTTTTTTAAATGTTGATTCATCCAGATTCTTGAAGTATTGGATGCACTCGAATCATTTTACAAAGTTCGATAAACTGTTTGAAACTGTGTTTCTTTGAGAAAGACCGTTTTTTTGACTGGGCTAAAAATTTATTCAGTAAGTGTTACAGCATTTTTAGAATGTGCTAACTTTTCGAGCAACTTGCCAAACTGATGTAGGTCAATTTTTTTTTCAGTATAATCAGTTGAAATTGGTCGAAATATTGATTTTGAATATTTGGATCTGCAGAAGGTGACATTATTTTTTATGTTGGAACAATTGGCTCAGAATTGAAGATAACAGTTTACACAAGTTCTTTTAGGGGTAACATAATGAAACTAAAATTTGAAAAAAGTTAAAAATTGTAGCAACAGAAGTTCGAGAATCATTACAGTTCGTGTTTTTTCCAAATAATAGAAAGTGCAATTTAATTTGAAAAATCACGACTCAGATTCTTCAAATATTTTTATGATGACCACTATGACTCAGTCTGTTACCTGATTCCTGACATCGACTTCTGGAACACCCCCTATATGATCAATCAATGAATTCCTAGAAAGACTAATTTGACGGAATCAATATTTTCTTCTCATTTTTATTCCATCCAACTTTTCATCATACCTATTTTGAATTTGAATTTCCGAATATAAGAAACCTATGCGAGGCCTTAATTAGATGAATAACTTTCCCATGACATTCCAGAGAAGAAAAACATAAATATTCAGTGCTCAGACAGTTCCTGAGCGACCAAAGGAGATCTACGTACAACCAACAATGTAACTCGCAGTGCGACAAACGTGTTGTTTGTTATTCCGACAGGCTAGATAGAGAATTTTGCTGACCTGTTTCCTGCGTGTTGAGTTTCTTCAGGACCCAAGGAGGAATCAACCTCATTGAAGAATGGAAACCTTGCTGATTGGACACTTTGGTGTCGCGTTACTCTGTGTTCTGGGTATGATCCGATAACGTACAATAGTCTACATAGCTCATATTATATTACTTTGATTGTAAGTCGAACAAGATCTTCATTCTTCCGATTATTACTTTGTTGGTTTAATTATAGAACGGTGAATGATAGGAGTAATTGTTTGCTGATAACAACGAGTCAGTGTTGGTTCGGAGCAGATTCTCTTGTACAAGGGGTAGGCGACAATTATGATATCAAGGTTTTTGAAAAATTTTAAGTGTTTTGATCTGCAGAAAAATATAGGAGATAAGCGTCTGTTATTAAAATTAACGTGTCGCTATGCTCCAATTTGAATGTATCGATGGTATCTATGAGCTGAGAGCACAGTGGCGCACCCAGGGGGGGAACCATGGGGCTGCATTTTGATGGAGCACCCAACAGCACTACTTTTAATACTGTAATGAACCCATTTCGATACTGAAATAGAGAAAAAATTGTTCATAACTCTTGTGAAACGTGCTTTTGCTGCACTCGACTGCAGTATCTTGAGAACAAAATTTTTTTAAATTGAATTTTTTTTAAGTGGCGTTTGTGCTCGAATGAAAATAGAAACGAGGTTTCATGTTTTCATTTGAATAATCATCAGAAATATAGATAATTGAGTGTCACTTCCGGTTCTTCTCCCTTAAAACATAATTTAAATCCTAAATACCTGGGAATCAAACTTGTTTCCTTTCTAAATTTCAACGACCATTAGATGATCTGCGTTTGAAGCTTAAAACTCGAAACAATATTCTTCAGAAACTAGCTGGGTTCCTCATGGGGCGCTGATGCTACAATACTTCGTAAGGCAGCTTTGGATTTTTCTGCTTCTGAATATTGTTGCCCTGTTTGGTTGAACAGTGTTCATGTAAAAAAAAAATGACGACCAACTGAATTTTTCTATGAGGATTATTACTGGTACTATCAAATCTACACCTACCCCTTGGTTACCATTCCTCTCAAATATTGTCCCTCCCCATATTCGAAGAGAGACAACAGCTTTGAATTTTTGGAACAAATAAAGTTCCTTTCCAAATTCATTTCCCATACTCACCTATATTCCAGATAATAAGGTCCCCAGATTGAAGTCGCGTAAACCTTTTTGGTCAAATTTTCTAATTGATAGAAGCGACAACAAAATTTGGGAATCTGAATGGAATGTATACAATTTTTTCAATAAAGATCTTATTACTGATCCTTCCATCAGAGTTGCTGGTTTTGACCTTTCCAGGAGAATATGGTCTGTTCTAAATCAATTTAGAACAGGCCATGGACGAAGCAATAGCATGCTCTTCCGATTGAATTCGGTTGAGATCCCTAGTTGCGAGTGTGGGGAAAATTAGGAGACTATAGAATATAGTCACATTTATAAATTTCAGGATGGTTTCGATGCTATACATAAAGTTACAAATGCATTTCTGAAATGGGTGGTTAATTTCAAAATAATTTAATTTATTCTTAGTAATTGATTTCTTTTCTGCCTTTTCTTTTTCATTTCAGATTAACAATTGCGAGTCCATAGACGGATAACATGAAGATATTCTCTTAGATTATGCTCATGTTCTTCAAGATTTCTCTGATATTTAAAATTTTTGGTCAATTTTTTTTCACGGGCAAGGTAAGGGTTTTTTTTTAAGCTGAGGTTTTTTTCCTTTCCTCATTTAATCATACTGCAGACCTGCATGGTTTTCCTCTGTTGCACCAACCTCAGTGAGGTACCTTTTGTTTCAATATGTATTGTATTATTTAGCTCTCTTAATCAAAAGAATATATATTTATCTTGAGAATAAGTATCACTTTCAACTCTTGTGAGGAAAATAACTATTTCTTTCTGCGAAAATGAATAACAGCATTTTCTACAGGTTTTTCAACAGGTCTGTGTTCACTATTAATTGAAGTAAACCTGATATTTATTCAATGCTACATAAACTGTTGCTACCATATTTTGGCGATAGTGCTGTCAGTTGCCAGGGTTGTCCAATACGGACTATTGGACACTGTAATCAACTTCTGAATTTTGTGCAGTAATAGCACAGAATTTAAGAATTCATTTCCAATATTATGAATGATATGTTAAAAAATACAATCAACTGGATTGCTCTTCATATCTTTGAAAGAACAGAAATCTCAAATCCACTTCAGCACTAAGAAACATTTTTTATTTCATGTTGTCATGAATGTCTCCTCATTTGAATATTCATAAAGCTTATTTTTTTTTCATTCGTGAATTCTGTATTTTGTACTTCACGTTCTCCACATAATATCTGTAGATGTGTCAATGAGGTGTTTATTAGTATTATATGAGGTGCTTCAAAAGTATGGAAACGGTGAAAATATTTCGCGCACATGGAAATAGTATATTCTAGAATAATTGCAGAATGAGCTCCTATTCCAACACGAATGCGAAGTTCGAAAACGAGAGACGAAGGAGCGAGTTTTCGATAGCACGAGTGTTGGAATTGACATCTGCAACGAGTATTAGACTATATTTTCTCTATTTCAGTCAAGTTTTGTGAAATACTCTCGAAATTCAAATAAAAATT
Source organism: Hippodamia convergens (assembly GCA_038502775.1). Classification (NCBI taxonomy): domain Eukaryota; kingdom Metazoa; phylum Arthropoda; class Insecta; order Coleoptera; family Coccinellidae; genus Hippodamia; species Hippodamia convergens. The sequence continues at coordinate 5,975 of JAVSIQ010000266.1, forward strand.
CAGGTAAGTGACTTTTATATTACATCTTGGCAGTTGGTGTGACTTACAAAATTTGACAGATTACGGAATTTGTATTGATTTGATTCGAAACTTGATTCGATCGGAGGTCAGTACTGACAACTACAAAACGAAAAATATAACTGAAACAATCCTGTAATGAGTTTCATTACAGCACTACTTTTAGTACTGTAATGTTCATTACTAGACTGAAATAGAGAAATAACTATTCTTTTCCATACAGAATACACTTCGTGATCGAAGAGTGATTTCGCCCTGGGAATTGAATGGGTTCATCAGATTTTGGGCCCAAAAGTACCTTATACGAGGCATGTGGCCCAACTTTGAAATTTCAAAAACAAACCATGGTTTTTATTGTAGATTCAGATTCCGAATTGGTTAAAACCAAAAATTTTTTCGTCCATATGTTGGCCTTACGCAGCTGTTTCTGTTCAAAAATCCGGAGGCGTTCATTCGAATCAGGATGAAAAATTTATATTCTGATATTTAGGTCCTTAGTAATTTTTCTCGTAGAATCGATTTAGCCCATCAAATTTTGGGTCCAAAGGGGCCTCATACGGGATAAGAGGTCAAACTTTCAATTTCATATACGCATTCAGCGAGATATTTTACATCCGAGTTGATTGAAACCTAATTTTTTTTCACAAACAAAGTTGGACCTCATATCTTGCCAAAATCTGATGTGCCTAATCGATTCCCTGAGAAGAATTACAAGGACCTCAGTATTAGAATATGAATTTTCGCATCCTGGTTTGAATGAACGCCGTGGATTTTTCAACAAAAAAAGCTGTATAGGGCCCAGACATGGACGAAACAATTTTTGGTTTTTACCATTTCGGATGAAAAATTTTCCGCTTAATCCGAATCTGCAATAAAAAGAGGAATTTGCATCTGAAGTTTCAAAGTTGGGCCTTATATCTCGTAAAAGGCTAAAAATCTGATGGTCCCATTCGGTTCCTCGGGTGAAATAACTTAAGACCCCAGTATCAGACATTTGAACAACCCGATATATCGACATATCATTTCGACCATCATTCAAGTCGATGTTTTTTTTTTTGGAGAGTTGGACAATTCGTATGGGTTCCATTCAACCCATTTCGAGCGCCAACCTATTTACGTCTCATATCGAAACACCGATCGCACCGATTGGCCGGATAAGAAAACTGTTTATTATTTTCCTTCCTTTCGCAAATATAAATTTTCGCAACAGTTCGAAATGGTAAATAGATCGATTTTGCAACGATCTTCAGCAGGTGAACAGCCTGTGATATTCGAGATCCTCAGCGGGCATCGAAATCATGTCAGGTGAAGCGAAATGTGCTAACGTATGTTTGGGTAACATTTCAGTTCGATAGGGTTATTGACCAAATATTGTTTTCCATATTTATTTTATTTCGTATTTTCTTTGTAAACATCTTGTTGTTTCCCGACGAGAAAGGGGGCACTCGGTGTTAGATTTCATCTACATACAGGTTTTTTTCATTCATATAATGGAAGTTACGAATATTTCGAAAATTTCGACCTTAGCAAGAGAGATTTGTTCTGATTTGGCCAGTTTGACGTTACGTAAAAGGGAAATGTGAAAATGAATACTATGTTCTCGGTGTGTCCTCTGTGAAGACAAAGATGTTTTTGCTTTTCTTTTCGTTGTTTTTTTTTTAACTAGGCATCATAGTCGCGAAAAGAACTGGGCGTTTCCATCATTTGAAGAAAAAAAAAAAGTTCTTTTTAGGATGTGACTGGAGATATGGAACTACTCCTTTGACGCTACTAGATGTCGCCATTTCTATTCATTTACTCAGAAGGCTTATACTAGTTGATTCAAAAATAGAAGTAATGATAAAATAAGGCTGAAACCAGTATATCTCTTCTCTCACTGACAAAATCTGATTTCAATTCTCCAACCTTATAAGGTATAAGGGTCTCCTCATCCCCATAAATGAACGATATTCATGCAAATACACTGCTCCACATGATTTAGGAATATTGACTTGAATTGCAAAAAAATATAGTTTAAATGAAATTTTGTGATGCAAATTCATATTAATATGATTTCAAGTTGCAGGAAATGAAATTAATTTTAGCCTGTAGGTCTGCAGCGTATACAGGGTGGTTAAGAAAAATCGAGAATTCAAGCATTTCAAGACTATCAATACAATGTTTGGCCTCCACGGGCATCAATAACTGCTTGACATCTTTTTTGCATACTACACACGAGGTTGTTGAACATTTCTTGAGGAATTTGGTTCCATAAACGGGGCAGAAGCTCTCTCAGATCATTTAAGGATTCTGGGGTAGGTTGATGATCATCTAATCTTCTTTGGAGCATATCTCATGCATGTTTTATGCAATTCAAATCTGGTGAGTGCGGAGGTATTGGTCAATGTGGAATACCAAGGTCCTCGCGCGCATGCTCAACTGTAGCTGCATGGTGCGGTCTAGCGTTATCGTCTAGAAACTGAAAAGTTTCACCAATAGCAGCGTAAAAATTTGGCAAAACATTGTTCATGACATGCTCCCTATAGTGTAAGGCGGTCATATTCCCAGGACAAATGTGTAGATCTGTGCGCCCGTTGAAACATATCCGGCCCATACCATAACACTTTCCCCTCGGAATGGATGGACTTCTTGGACATAGCGACGATTACGGGGTATGCGTGGGATTGTCCATACCTTTATTCTTCGAGAATCTGAAAATCGTTTATATCTGGATTCATGAGTGAAAAGGACACTAGGTACGCCATTGATCGTACCAATTGATATGTTGCCTTGCCCATTCCAGTCTTTGACGCCTATGGTCACGTGTTAATGGAACTCCTCTAAATGGACGTCTAGAACGTAGATTCACCTCTTTCAAACGTCGTCTGATGGTTTCGATGGAAACTTGGACCACATCTGCATTTTGAAAAGTATTCCGTAGCATTCTACACGTAGATGTAGGCTTTCTTCCCGCCGAAACGGTGATGAAACGATCCTGAGCAGGTGTTGTTTTTCGTCTATTAATGCCTTCTGCAGTTGTATCATGAATAACTATTCTCCATACAGAATACACTTCATGATGGAAGAGCAGATTGTAAGATTCAATAAACTAATCGTTTTCCATTGAAATACCATTTGCGATCGAAGGATACAGCATCTTTCTTCACAATTAAACTTTTTGGCAAAAAAAAATTTTGGGACTGTTTTGGATAGCATCAAACAAAAAAAGCTGCAACACTTTTCAGTGAAAGAATAGGTACGGAGGAATGATGCTTATTTGAAGAAAATTAATCGATTGTAATAATATTATTGATACAACATTCTTCGGATCAAACAATAAAACGCTATTTATAAAAAAAATTGAAACGAATGGAATACGTCGATAAAATCAATCATTCCCTGTTGTATTTCCTAAAGAAAGTTCGATGTTATTTGTTTGGTTTCCGCAAAAATAATATAATAAATTTCGAAATTCACCCCTCGGTATTTAACGAACCTAATTCTCATCTTGTCACTATCCTCCCTGTCCTTGTTGACATATATCCGGGAGTTACGTCACTAATTACTGCAGTGTCGAGAAATTTCTCTCTTTTCCCCTCTGAGCTGAGAGCACCTCGAAATATACTCCGCTCGGATTGGGATCTTCCAGAATGAATGATACGTTTTCAGGATCACCGTGATTCTGTTGCACTTGAAAGAGGTGACAGACATCTTGATAGTGACGTAAAATGACGCCCCTTCGATTATGTACACCATGAAATGTACGAAAAGCATGCTAAGTTTGACGAACAGAATCATTATTTTGGTGTAAAATTTCAATAATTTGCAGGCGTTTTTTCTGGTGTAAGTTTATTCATAATGAATATCAAACACAACTTAACAAAAAGCAACAATCAAATATTGAATAGGTTGTAAAATAAAGCAGTACTGCCAACTCAAAGTTGTATGTATCACTCTTAATTACGATTCTACAAAAATGAGGTTTTGTACAACTGCCCTTAAAAGTGACACTTTTAATGACAGCAAACACTGTTAAAATTGATTGTTTACGTGGAAGCGTGTTAAAAATATTTTTAACATTAGTGTTAAAAACATTTTGAGCACTCTTATGATGAAATCAGATGAGAAAAATTCAGCAATTGCAAATTTTTATTATCAATATTCAAAACAATCATTACTTATGAATATCAATATTAATCATAAAACTAGAACAATTACTAACATTAATGCCCTGTGACGTTAGGGAGCTTCGCAACACATTATTGGAATCCTCAGCACAATCAGTACTTGTAGAAACCGGAAGTACAATATTGGATGATGATCCAAAATCTGTTGAGGTTGGGAGAATTTTTTCAGCAATGACATTTCTATATGAAATGGAATGATCAACATGGCCCTCGGCTACCGTCGTAGACTTCCATCCACCATGTTTTTTATATCCGTAATATTTGCTCCTGATTCTGCTAGCAATAAAGCGGAAGATCTTCGAAAACATTGTCCTGTATATTGCTCTGGTTCTGGCAGTTTGAGGAATTCTGCAACAATAGATGGAATTTTCCCAAATGTATTTATACCAGCTGAATTGGCAGTGCATTCATTATTCATGTATTTCAGGAAAAACGACGATATTTGATGACAGAAGGGCGCAGTGTGAAGTACTTATGAAAATAGTCTACATATTTCCCAATAATACTGAAAGAACGACTGACTTTCGTTTTTGTATTTGGAAGTTGTATAACCAATGATTTATTTGCTATTTTGATGTGTTCCACTGATAAATGGACAGGCTCCAAATAATCCGAAAATAGTTGCAACCTTAACCATCAAGTATATCTCATCTGGTGCCTCCTTTATAAACTTTTCAACTTGTTCACGAGTGAGAATTTGCGATTTTTTGGGACGATATCCTTCCCTTTTCCATTTTAAATATGCTATTACCTTAAAATATTTACTAAGATCCACACCATTTTTAACAGGGGCGCTTGACTTTATCATTGAAAATTTGCTCCACAAAGTTGATGAACTCCATATTTTTGATTTTTCTTTTTAGTATGCCAGGAAAACAGTTTCACTGAAGTTCCCTTCTACATTTTTGAATTTACACCAGGCCAGGAAATTGTTATATGCAATACCGTACTGCTGAACACATTTTTTAGGTAGAAGTTCCAGATTTGCTCTTCTTGCAGACTCTTCAATATCCAGAGGAACAACCAAATCGTCACTTATCTTAAAACATATTAAGCAGTTAAAAACCCAAGACGAAAATTGGACAGGAACGAAATTCAAATGACAGCGTTTTTTCTCATTTGTTAGTACCTAATCATAACGTTGGCAAACGTTTGCCATTCACAACAACCTTTTGATTATTTGAATATTAAAATGCATTTTGAAGTTTATTGTTATTACAAATTCGCCCATTTCATTATCAAAATAGGTCAGTTGTACAAAAAACATTGTATGGTATTTGTGTTAAAAGTGATTTTATTTTGTTCGTGAAATTGTTCAATTCGCTCCGTTCATTTCACGAACTTTTTCACTCAGAAAATAAAACGTCACTTTTAACACTCATATCATAAATGACTATCTTATCGATATGATTAAAGAATGTATCGTGAATTCATCGAAATGTTTGTTTTTTTCTGTCTCCAAGTATCCAATCATCATGGTTAATTATGTTTCAGTGTTTCTTTAGGGGGTGGACTGTTTTCTGAGTCAACTTGGTAAAAAGAAGGTTGTTTCAGTAAAACACGGAAAATAATTGACCCCCGTGTAAGCCGCGTTTTTGTTGCCCTAACACTGAACCTGGGCCATTCTAATCAAATTCCCATCTACCTCAGTCCATCCCGGAGCGGAAAACCCGGAGCAGAAAAAGCATCAGAGGGAAAATATATCAGTCGCATGCACCCTTTTCGCTGGAAAACCTCCCTTACCTATAAATCTCGTACTACATCGTTTAAAATTGATAAAATCCATTTATAAGAGATGGTCGGCTTCACTTATAAAGTATTCGCAATCGCTTTATGTGATATAGTTTTCCGGTCCCCTAAACGCGGTAGTCTATCATAGAGGGCCGCGGCAGGCAGGGGAACAGGGGTGTCCAAATCACGCCAAGCGACAAAACTGTGCGAAATTCCCGCCTTCGTCTCCAAATTAAGAATATGACGCTGATCCCACTGCTGATGTCCAAAGAACGCCCAGCTCTTAATTGAGCGCCCTCTCTGATACTTTTAATTTAATTTTTAACGGCTCCGCTTTACAGGGGCGTGTTAGGACGTGCCGTTCCAGATATGGCACACTGCAATTACGTAGCGATACAATTGGGCATTTTGAGCGAGAGAAGTTTAATTGTGAGCTTCTTTACGCCCAGAGAGTCTTGGGGTGTTGGATTAGGGGGAGAGCTCGTTTATCCTTGAAGGGCCATTTTCAGGTGATTTTGGGCTCTAAATGTGGTAATTTGGAAATCGAGTCTTAGAAATTGAATAATTTTTTTAATGAGTTAGATAGTTAGTGTTTATTCATCTGAGTTGGGATAATGTATAGGCGAGTCAAAATCGACACAAAAAATTGCTAAATTGGAAAATAATGATCTCTGATTTTTCATGACGCTGTTTGTACATACTATGATAGTTGGCTATGGATACCGAAGTTTGCAACTCTCAAAAAGTTGTGGAAAAATTTTTACACGCCAAAAACCACGAAATTTTTGGACTCGTTTCAGATTCTGCCCAATAACTCCTGATCCATCCATTTTTCGATAAAAACTATCATATACTGGTTTCAAGAGCATCGAATTTGTGACAAATGAGCCCAACTACACCATTTCCAAATGTAATTCAGAAACCGTCAATTGTATTTCAGATTAGTCACTTCAATTTCAGAAAGCGTCAATTGAATTTCAGAAAATGTCACATGAAATTGAGATTAGTCAATTGAATTTCAGGAGTCTTCATTTGTAATTCAGAAAGTTCGAATAGTATTTGATTTTAAGGCTGATTTACTGTCATTATGAAAATGAGTATTATCATTTCCATAATGGTTATCATATCGTCAATAATATTTCATATTCAATCAGGTATGTTTTCGTGTATGTATAAAACCAATATAATCTGGAGAAATCTCTTGGTGCTGGCTCTTTCTATTTTTCAACACTAGATTGCTAGATGCTAAATTTTTTCAATTGATTTCTCACCTAACACCGTAGCTGGTGTATTAGCCATGGACAGTCTACGAGGTTCATTCACAGCGCTTTCAGCAAATGAATGGGTTGAGGGTTTGTTGCAACAGTGGCAATAAATGAGGAACCAGTGATCTTCTGTGACAATGCTTCTTGCCATTCGAAAATGGAGACCGTAATCATCCAAACAGTAGCAGTACTGCTGCGGATGAGGCCTTATTCTCCCATGCTCAATCCTATTGAAATTTTATGGTCAAAAATAAGAACTTACTTGAAAACAAACCTTAAAATTCCAAACAGTGTGCCACCGGGGGTTATCGAAAAAAGACTAACATACCTGGAAAATATTGACCGAGCTAAGATGCAATTGCGATGGCAGACATGCCTGTATGGCTTCAAATTTTTTCAGTTTTGTGTTAAAGATTAAATGTTTCACATGAAAATTAGAGTTCATTTATTATCACTGTTTTATTTCTGAATCACCTACAATTGACATTTCTGAAATGCAATTTGGTATCTATGTGCGTATGAAATGAATTGCAAATTGCCATTTCTGAAATATAATTGACCATATCTCAAATTCAATTGGGTAGGTTATCTGAATCACATTCGATGTTTTCTGAAATACAATTGATTATTTCGGAAATTCAAAACTAATCTGAAATACAAGTGATGTTTTCTTAATGTCAATTGACAATTTCTGAATTATAATTGGAAATGGTGTAGATCTCTGTAGGTTAATTCATTACGTCACTTTGAAAATTGGCCAGTTGTTACATATATTTGATAAAAATCGTACATCAATATTGACATCATTGTAACCAAGACATCTATGATTATGGATCATTTCTGGAAAAATCGATTTTGTCCTGTGAGGGAATATTCTCAACGATTCAGGTCACATTCATCAATCATTTGTCTCAATTCCGGCAAGAAATTTGATTATCTGACGTATTTTAAAGAATCCCCAAGAAAAAAAGCTAACGGGCTGAGTTCTGGATAACGAGCAGGCCATTTTATGAATCTACGGCTACTCCAGTTCTCATAAGATCAGCATAACCGATCATCATCAATCCGATCTCTTTAACTTAAATGAAGCATTATTCATTGTACAGGGTATCCCAAATTGCCTGATTTTGGCTGTTTCTGGTACTTCTAGACTAGATAAGTAAAAACTTTGAAAGGAGTCCTGGGCTCGATTTCCGTGAAAACACCAGTAGTGAAACCGTTTCACGATATCTCCATTTGTTTTGAAGATATAACAAAATTCTGATATTTTTTCGATTTCGAAGATGTGCCATAACTTTTTCATTTTCGAAAATATCTGGAAAAGATAAAAACTTTCAACAAGCACTTTTTCACTGGGAATAAGACATTATTTCAAATTTTTTTTATCTTAAATTTTTTTTTATGACATGAGATGAAAAAATGCGTTCGTATTTAAAATAAAAGTGTTTTTTTTTCCACGAGAAAAAAAATGAATATACATAGTTTCTTATTTCCGGTGAGAAAGATCCGGTGGGAAGATATCGTGAAACGGTTTTCACTTATGGTATTTTCACGTAAATCGAGCCCAGGACACCTTTCGAAGTTTCTGCCTATCTAGTCCCGAAGTACCTAAAACAGTCAAAATCAAGCAATTTGGGATACCCTGTACAGGTGGTCAAAATTGGTGATATCTGAACTACAACTTTTTAACCCAACGAGATAGACTAAAATAAATGCCACAATACGGTTTTTTATGGAAACTGATAATGCCATCAACTGCATTCCTATATCTTCTTTTGTTTTCGAGTTATAGGCCAAAATTGAAATTTGGGCGATTTCAACTTTGGTCATTATCTCAGTTTTTCTGTTTGGGCTAGAATATAGCGAACATAACGGACTGTTCCATTGATATCAATTGATTTCAAACAATGTTTAAGTGAAAAATAACATAATGAGCAGAATAAAAGCCCAACTTTTGTCTTGTCGCACAGGATGTTATTTTCTGGACTCGACAAAGTCGAAATTCAATCTAATAGGTATGATTATACTCGAATTTTGCGCTCTTCATAGAAAACAGTACGTGATCTGTATCGAAAATTTCAGTATGCACTATTTCAGCGCCATCTATAGTTTCAATTGTCCAACACAAGAGGAAAATTGTAGTCGGTTTTCAGCATTACACCATTTCCAATTGTAAATCAGAAACCGTCAGGTATATTTCAGATTAGTCACTTTGAACTTTAATTCCAGAATGCTTGGATTGAATTTCAGATTAGTCAATTGAATTTCAGAAAACATCAAATGTAAAATGTAATACTGATCAATCAATTGAATTTCATTTAATATTTTCTGAAATTCAGTTGACTAATCTGAATTACATATGATGTTTTCTGAAATACAATTGACTAATCTGAAAAACAAGTTATTAATATGTTTTCTCTATTTCAGTATCGTAATGAGTTCATTACAGTACTAAAAGTAGTGCTGTAATGAAACTCATTACAGCATTGTTTTCAGTTATATTTTTCGTTTTATGATTGTCAGTACTGACCACCGATCGAATCAAGTTTCGAATCAAATCAATTCAAATTCCGTGATCTGTCAAATTTCGTATGTCACACCAACTGCCAAGATACAAAACAAAAGTCACTAATCTGAATTTTCATTTGAATTTCGAGAGGTTTTCACAAAAATTGACTGAAATAGAGAAAATACGGTCTAATACTCGTTGCAGAAGGCAATTCCAACTCCTGGAATAGGAGCTCATTCTGCAACTTGTTTTAGAATATACTATTCTCTATTTCAGTATCGTCATGAGTTGATTACAGTACTGAAAGTAGTGCTGTAATGAAACTCATTACAGCATTGTTTTCACTTATATTTTTCGTTCTCTGGTTGTCAGTACTGATCTGTGATCTTATCAATTCTCAAATCAAATCAATTCAAATTCCGTTATCTGTGAAATTTCGTAAGTCACACCAACTGCCAAGATAGGTACAATACAAAAGTCATTAATCTGAAATTTTATATGAATTTCGAGAGTCCTTCACAAAACTTGAATGAAACATAAAAAATATTGTCTAAAACTCGTGGTAGAAGGCAATTCCAACAGTCATGCTTTCGAAAACTAGATCCTTCGTTCGCATTCGTGTTGGAATAGGAGCCCATTCTGAAACTTGTTTCAGAATATATACTATTCTGAATGGCAATTGACTATTTCTGAATTATACTTGGAAGGTGCAGAGATATTAAGCCCTATCAAATTGTCAATTTTCTCTACCGCATCCACTATTTCTCTAGGTAAAATTTGCTTGTGGTCCCCAAGAATTGAGAATGAAGTGACTCGATGACATGGTAGTTCAGAGAACATTAATTTTTATAGATCGTAGAACAATTCAAGAAAGCAAAATTGTAACACCGAATATGACACGAATCACCCTTTCTGTCCGAGAAATATCATAAAATCTCCAAGCCACGCTGAAACTCGTATCCCGGATCATAACACCATAACCCCGTGATCAGTATGGGTTATTACGGAACTTATAACTCCTCAATAACGGTGTACTACTCGGCTGGAGCATTTCCGGAAGTTTCCTCTCTAAGTTATCGTCAATTTTCTGGGGAATATGGACCCGGATTTGGGGAATTTGTAATAATCAATACGCCATAGGATTTGGATCTGGCACAATAAGGAACAAATAGAGCGTGGGATACTCAATAAAACAAATCCCATCTGCGGATGCCGAACGATTCGTACGGAAAAGAAAATCGGGAAAGGCCAGTGGCGTAGATACGGATGTAAGAGCACTATTACTGTCTTATATTGATTGAAGCCGCGTAAAGCTTTTTGGTCAAATTTTCTGATTGATATGAATTGAAGCGACAAAGGAATTTGGCAGTCTGAATGAAATTTACGTAATTTTTTCAATTAGGGTTCCTGTTTTGACCTGCCCAGGAGAATATGGCTTGTTCCAAATCGTATTAGAACAGGCCATGGACAATGCAACAGCATGCTTTTTCGATGGAATTCGTTTGAGAGCCCTAGTTGTGAGTTTGGGGAAAATGAAGAGACTATAGAACATCTTATAAATAGTTGTCCCATTTATAAATTTCAGGATGGTTTCGAGGCTATACATAAAGTAACAAATGCATTTCTGAAAGGGGTGGTTAATTTCAAAATAATTTTTTTTATTCTAAATAATTGGTTTCTTTTCTGCTTTTGTCTTTTTTCATTTCAGATTAAGAATTGCTGGTCGTTTTGTGAAGAATCTGTTTATCTGAGTCCATCGACGGATAACATGAAGGTGTTCTCTAAGATCACGCACTGATGTTTTTCAAGATTTAATATTTTAAGTAATTTTTTTTCTCACGGGCGAGGCAAGGGTTTTTTTTCAGCTGAGGTTTTTTCCCTTTCCTCATTTAATCATACTGAAGACCTGTATGGTTTTTCTGTATTGCACCAACCTCAGCTAGGTACCTTTTGGTTTCAATATATATATTGTATTATTTTAGCTCTCTATATACTGTCACATATTGTATTTTATGTTCTGACATGCGCGTAATATTTGAAGGCTAGTCTCAAAAAGTCGCTCAATTGTAAAACGGACATTAACAGTTCAAGGAGTTTCAATTAAGTATAAGAACATAAAAAATATCACGAGTACTATTACTATTTTCATCAATTTTCTCCCATAGTCTAACAAAAATCTAATCACTTGATACTCTTGGAAAATTTCTTTTCGATAATTTACACTCATCTCAAAATATATGTAACAGCGTAATGCCAACTTCATGAGAAATTCAAGTATTGGATAGGAGCTAATTTTGTTCTATAAAGGCACATACATCCACATTCCTCTTAAATAATTTTTCTGGTACAGAATGGCTTCATCTTGAAAGCATTTGTAAATGCATGCAAATTTTTCAAACGATGAAAACATTCAATATTTTCCGAATAAAAAGCATTACCTCTTTCATCTTGCAAACATTTTTTGATTAGAGTAATTTTTTTCACACGAATACATAGGTATTACGGAATTACAATGTTTTCAATCCGCTCAAGATAAATAGTCGAGTCAAGTTCATGTGTACTTAAATCATGCAGCGTTGTCAGATCAAAATTTTTATTGTAACGTCCGACTCTCTCGAGATATACATCTCCACTCCAGAGTACATCTCTGTCTTCTTCGAAAGTTCGACTCGGACCAGACAGGTAATCGTGTTTCTCGTAGCTTCCACAAGATTGGATATACAAGGGCCGCCTAGCTGGGACGTATTCGAACTGAGTCGAGTATAGTTGTGAATTATCGAAGTGAATAGTGGTACGAGTAAATGAGTAATTGTGTGAATAAATTAGAGTAGTCTTTGTACATAAACTAGTCTAGTTATTGTGAAAATAATTACACTGTGAACACAGAAACAATTTGATTACCCTGAAAATGTTACAGTTTGATTTCCAGATTATAATCTAAATATCTCTAGAGTATCATGAATTCATTCATAGGCAAAACGTAAACGCCAATCATAGGGAATTTCAAATAGCTAAACAAGGTGTGTTGGATGAATATCGTGATGAATATCTATAAATATAGCAAGAAAGTGTGAAAATCGCCAAATTGAAAACGAGCGACCAAGGAGCGAGTTTTCGAACTCATGAGTGTTTAAATTTGGAATTGCCTTCTGCCACGAGTATTAGACGATATCATCTCTATTTCTGTCAAATTTTATGAAATACTCTCGAAATTCAATGAAAAATTCAGATAAGTGACTTCTGTATTGTATCTTGGAAGTTGGTGTGACTTACGAAATTTGACAGATTACGGAATTCGAATTGATTCGATTTGAAAATTGATAGGTTCGGAGTTCAGTATTGACAACCACGAAACGAAAAATATAACTGAAAACAATGCAGTAATGAGTCCATTGCATCACTGCATTTAGTACTGTACTCATTACGATACTGAAATAGAGAAAACAAATTATTGTATCTGTTATCGTTTGGCAAAAGTACAAAGAGGTCTTACAGCAACAATCACTTTTTTGTCCGACAAGCGACTAGAGCTATTTAGAAAATTAATTCGATTAACAGGGATTCAGCTATTCAGCAGACCTCATAGATTAACGGGAATCAGATTCAGCAAATCTGATCGACGAACGGGGATTAACCTAATAGAGAAGTAGAAGAATTCTCTGATATTTCTTTATTCCAAACCGAATGCATTCATAAATAGATAGTGGTTTTTGCTTCTTTACTCCTTGTAATGGGAGTAATATTATAGTTCACTGATAAATCACACATTGAATCTTTAATTGATTCGATTAAAATCGATTGCCAACCAAATTTATGTCTAGATTTTGGAACAAAAACCGTTCATCTTTTATGGATCAAAAATCCCTAGATTCGGGATATATCCCTAGACCTGGCAACGCAGAAGTCACGAAAGGATTAGGATTACAGGATTAATAGTAGACAAATGTTGGGAGAGAAGGAGAAGTGTTTGTTTTCTTCATTTCACGCCTGGATCCTTGATCCACTCATTTATTAGCCACCTCTAAGCAATTCTTGCCGAACCTGTATAATTTACCTTGAAAAAACTCGAAAGTCTGTTGTAGCTCAAGGTTCGCAAGCCACCATTGTGCTTTCTGCGACACTGGACGAGAGAAACGGGGAAAAATCGGAGAAGAATCCGAACCACATCGTATCGGACATCACTTCCAGCTTCCAGCCGTATAATAAAAGTCCAAAAACGCAAATGCCCGAGTAACATTTGCCAGTAACGGTCGTCTTAGGCGAGCTTTTATTATTATGCGGAAACAGTAAAAAAACAGATGACATCCCATGGTCACTTTTATGGCCTTGCACACGCATCTAATTATGCCGCCTTCGGGGGGTGGACGGCGATATATTTTTTCGGCAAATCGTAAAACGCATCCGCAGAAACGTGCGACGGTGCGGGGGTAGATTGATGTGACTGCCGATTTCTCAGGGGGTTTGGCGATTATTGTAATGCGAACGATGCGATCGGATGTACCGGGTGATTCATTCGAGGGTCCCTTGTTAATTCATCATTTAGCCTAGCAACTTTTCACGTGAAGACTTAATTTTTGTTAGAGAAAGTATTGGTGTTACCACGCTTTACCATTATCGGGGTGTATTTCAGAATGGGTCAATTTAATTCAAGATTAGTCAATTTAATTTCAGGGAACATCGAATTTAATTCATGCTAGCTGACCCGGCAGTCTTTGTACTGCCTCAATGGATAAATAAAAAAGCAACTTTAATATTATAATAAACTATTATGGTATAATACCTTGAAAGTGGACATAAAATTGTCCTGTTCAATTAGTACAGTCAATGATAAATTATTTTTAAGGGGTGAAAACAACCCCTTTACCAATATTGAAAGAAACTTGTTCTAACGAAAAATCAAAGTAATTTTTAGCCTCAGTAGCTTTTTATGAAGGTCTTCAAGACCGTATAAACCATCCCCTTACAGCATAAAATGTGTAAAAATGGGTCTTTATTAATATAATTAATTAATTTCAATCCATTTTATAACAGTATTTTGGATCGATGTTAGTTTTAATTATTTTTATTTTTCAACCCTCAAAAGCAACCCTATCTGTTCAAAATAACAGAATGAAAATATCATTCAAACATTTCAGTTATTCATCACTTTATTCACGTGAAATTAATACTTTTCGTGTCAAAAAATTAATCTGATTCCGAGTGGCTCTGGCCATTGTCAATTATTTCTTCATCTTTACCACATTGTTACTGTGTCTTTGCCAAATATTGGACAACTGTTTTGGCAGTTAACACCTGCACATAACCCACATGTAGCCTTACAAAAAAGACTCAGTTTTCTGCAGGTGCATGACGCATTGCATTTTTTTTTTGCAGTTATAAAAAATTATTTTCAACAATTTTTGTGGTGCAGGTGTATTTTTGCATTTTTGTGGGCTACTTTTCCAACCGCAATCAATTGAATTGAGAGCTTTATCACCTGGCCAAATTTGAAGTTGATGATTTTAGGCAAGCATTTATTTTATCGGCAGCCTTCGATTTTGGAATTACTACCAGACAAAAGAATAGATGCGCCCCCAAAACATCCGTTGAGGCAACTCAAAATACACAGTAATTGTTTACATATATAATAGTAGAATGGAGATATGTTCAAAACATTTCGTCATAAAATTTTCCGTAGTGTTCGGAAGAAAGATAGGTGTAATAACACATGGACTCAGATGCGTTAATATTATTAGAAAATGTGGTTCACCGAATTAATATCAAATATAATACTTTCACGAAAACGCTATTAACCGTAGCGATTCCTACTGGCGTTACTCACAAAAAGAAAAATAATTCCCTATTTTTTTTCCATTTCATGAAATTTTTCAGAGTTTTAATGTATTTTATGTTGAAACCGTCGAAGAAGAACCCAAAATAAAATCTTTCATAAAAAACAGTTCATCCAATCTTGAGTTATAAATGATGTCACCAACAAAATGGCTGACTTAGTTTCATATATTAAGATTAGTCAATTGAATTTCAGAAATAAAAGATTTTACTGGAACACACTCAACCTATGAATAACGGTCTTCCACAAGGTTCAGTTTCAGTACCTCTTCTATTCAATTTATATTTGTGTGACATTCCAACTACATCTTCTGAAACATTTATTTATGCTGATAATATTGCTCTGGCTTTCCATTATTCTAATTTTCAAACAATAGAAAGAAACCTTTTCGCACATTTGGATATCATGAAAAATTATTTGTTAGAGTGGCGTTTGTGCCCGAATGAAAATAAAACCGAGATTTCATGTTTTCATTTGAATAATCATCAGAAATTTAGAAAATTGAGTGTCACTTTCGGTTCTTCTCCCTTAAAACATAATTTCAATCCTAGATACCTGAGAATCAAATTTGATTCCTCTCTAAATTTTAACGTCCATTTAGATATCTGACTTTGAAGCTTTTAACTCGGAACAATATTCTTCAGAAACTAGCTGGTTCCTCATGGGGTGCTTGCTGATGCAACAATACGTACGGCAGCGCTACCTTTGGTTTTTCTGCTGCTGAATATTGTTGCCCTGTTTGGTTGAACAGTGTTCATGTAAAAAAATTGATGCCCCACTGAACTTTTCTATGAGGATCATTTCAGGTACCATCAAGTCTACACCTACTCCTTGGTTACCAGTCCTCTCAAATATTGTCCCTCCCGATATTCGCAGGGAAACAACAGCTTTGAATTTTTGGAACAAATTTAATTCCTTTCCAAATTCATTTCCCATACTCACCTATATTCTAGATAATAAGGTCCCCAGATTGAAGTAGCGTAAACCTTTTTGGTCAAATTTTCTAATTGATATGAATAGAAGCGACAAGGAAATTTGACAATCTGAATGTATGCAATTTTTTCAATAAAGATCTTATTACTGATCCTTCCATCAGAGTTCCTGGTTTTGACCTTCCCAGGAGAATGGGACAATGCAACAGCATGCTCTTCCGATGGAATTCGGTTGAGGCCCAGTTGTGAGTGTGGGGAAAATGAGGAGACTATAGAACATCTTATGAATAGTTTTCCCATTTATAAATTTCAAGATAGTTTCGAGGCTTTACATAAAGTAACAAATGCATTTTCTGAAATGCGAGTCATTTTGTGAAGAATCTGTTTATCTGAGTCCATAGACGGATAACATGAAGATGTTCTCTTGGATCACGCTGATGTCTTTCAAGATTTCTCTGATATTTAATATTTTTAGTGAATTTTTTCTGTCGTGGGCGAGGTAAGGGTTTTTCTTCAGCTGAGGTTTTTTTCTTTCCTCATTTAATCATACTGCAGACCTGTATGGTTTTCCTGTGTTGCACCAACCTCAGCTGGGTACCGGTACCTTTTTGTTTCAATATGTATTGTATTATTTTAGCTCTCTGAATCAAAAGAATATATATAGGTATACAGGGTTATTCACGAATATGGCTATATAGAATATTTTTAGGAAAGACACAAGATTCAGGATTGAAATTCTAAAGGTGAGCTTCAATTAAGAAGACGACTTCTCGTATATTTTTTTGAAGATTCTAGGAACCGTTTTTCCGGAAGTGACCTCAACTCTCGTTTTTTAAATGGGAAGACCCATTTTTTATTGCATAAATAAATTCTCCATTGAATTCTGAGTCTTTGAGATTCCAAAAGTTTGAAGTTCCCGAGAAAATTCTCTTAAAATGGGAAATAACAAAAAAAAAATCCCAAAATTGAACTCTGTTGAAAAAGTCTTGGACGTATGCTTCTATTATTTTTTGACGAAGATTTCGAAAATGCTTCGAAAAAATGGGGTTCCAATTCGAAATAAAAGATTTTTTGATGTTTCGTCATTGACAAAGAATTTGTGACCTCCTGTCCCGCTATCGGAAAAGAAGCAACAGCCTTTCTTCTCAGAGATTCTCAAAAATGAGAATTTGTAATGAAATAACCTCGAAGTTGTCTGTATTTCAACAAAGTTCAATTTTGTGATTTTTTTTTCGTATTTCTTCATTTAAAGAGAATTTTCTCGGGAAAATTCAAATTTTCAGAATCCAAAAAGACTCAGAATTCAATGAAGAATCTATTCATGCCATACAAGAATGGGTCTTCCCATTTGAAAAACGAAAGTTGATGTCACTTCTGGAAAAACCGGAAGTCCTAGAACCTTAAAAATATTTACGAGAAGTCGTCTTTTTACTTGAAGCTCACCTTTAGAATTTCAAACCTGAATCTTGTGTCCTTCCTAAAAATATTCTATTATATATACAGGGTAATTCGTGAATTACCCTGTATAGTAAACACCCAAAAATGTGAAAAAAATACAATCTGGAAGATATGGGTGTGAAGTGACATCAGAGGCTCCTTCATTTGAAACAGGAAGTAGATTTGCTAATATGACAGTAGTGGGTATGTCATAGAATCTAAATTCATTATATTGATCTTCGTCTTCTTTCAGTACCACCAAGTGGGGAACTTTTTATGAAAGTAAGCCACGATCGGCTAAATATTAGAACGACATCGTACGCTGAAGTCCTAGAACCTTCTTGTTACTTGAAGCTCACCTTAAGAATTTCGATCCTGAATCTTGTGTCTTTCCTAAAAATATTCTTCACAGCCATATTCGTGAATAACCCTGTATATATTGGTTGTTTTCCATTACTCAGTATATTTTCGTCAAATCCCGTATCTCATCACAAACAAGTTGAACGCACCCGGAAACATCATCGCCATTCTTAACCCCCCAACCGGCCAAGATCGAAGATTATTAATTGCCCCCTTTTCCGATAGGGCCAAACAAAGGAACATAACTTCCCTGTTAGTCCCCGGTCCGGAGATGATGAACGCGACGCGTCCCTTATAAAAATAAATCCCCGAAATTTAGTTTCAATAAATCGGACAGGAGGAAGTTGGGGGACATTTATCTAACACTTGCCGGTAGAAGAATAAGTTCGCGCCAAGTCCCTGACTCCTCCGGTATATATACGGCCCTGATTTACGGTGCATCTCTCTTTATGGGCCAGTTTGTTCCGGTCGTTATTATATTAAGGCCCGGATGTCGTAGTTTATCTAACGCCGCCACCCTGGAAGGGGCGGCAGTATCAGTTTTTGGGGTTTGGACGAGATTGCGATTTTAATTTTTCTTAAATCTTTCTTTTTACGTTATTGGTCATGGTGTATTTGACGGAAAGTTGTTCGCGATCTTTTCCTATCATCTGAATCATTTCTTGGTTACGACGTATGGGTCCTTTTACTCTTTCCGTCATCAGGGTAGCTCTGGGAAGACAAGGGCTGGTCAATTTTTTTTTCAAGTACTGCTTTTCGAAAGGCCTGAAGTCATCTTTTACAGTTGTTTCGAACTTAACCGAACTAAAAATCACTTCCATTATTCAGATTGCTGAACAACCTCAATGACACTGGTAAAATGCAGGGTATACATGAAAGATTAATCAATATACTGAAGACGTTTTCTATAAATTCACACTTCTCTAATTTTCCAAACTGATTTATGTTTCAGAGACTGGGTAAGAAAACCCTAAAAAAATATCAGAAAAATAAAACTAAAAGTTATCAAACACAGGCTGAAGAATTACTCCAGAAAAAGGTCTACAACAATATAGAATATCTTGAAGAGATGTAAAAATTCGCCATATCGTCGATTACAATTTCATGTGAATATTTGCTATCAGTGTACTTTGTATCAGGTTTATTTTATTCGAGCAACCATTTGACACCCCATTATGAAACTTTTATGGGATATAATATCCCTCAATTGTATTTTCTTTGGTGGATAATTCAATAAATGAATACATTAATAGCACATGAAAGTCCGGCAAGAGGTACAAGACAGTCGAGATTATGGTTAAGTATTTTGTAAAAAAACTTCAAGGCAAACAGCCTTCTTCTGGTACAAAAGTTTATAGAGTTGAACCCCGAACCTCTGGGAGGATATGAACCACTTTCCTGAAATAAGAGCTACTTTAGGATCCTTCTCTGGACAGCCTCAAGATGGTGTATGTGTGTAGACCGTCAACACTATCAACATTGTAGTCATACAGAATCATATCCTTTTTTTCTGAAAAACTCACAACATTGCATTTGCTCACATTCAATTATGAGTAACAAGCTGGCCCGTGCAACATCGTCTGCGCAACCAAATCGGTTATTAAAACTGTTATATATTATTATTCCAATTTTATTTCGAAATACAATTATTTTGAAAAATGAAAAAATCTAGATCCTAATTGCCACTCCACCTACCAGATCCAATTCAGGCTAAGCAAATTAGACTTTTGCCTGGAAATAATTGGTGGAGTTCGCGATACTGTTTAAATCATTTCTTTAGGGCTCTAAGATGAGTAGTTTGACTTTTGCCCCAATTTCTCAATGGAGCGTATGCCATGAATTTTTGGACTATTTTAAGTTTTACTCAAATAGCTCCTAGACTAAGCACTTTATCAAAAGCGATGTCATATTAAGAAATGTTCAGCATTAAATTCTGCTCCTGAAAAGTACTACGACATTATATTTCGAACAAGGATTTCATAGAAATCATACGTCGAGATATGGCAAATTTTTACTCCTTTTGAAAAAGCACATTTTTTTAATATAAAACGTGAAATATCTATGGAACTAAGAGCTTAAGATTGAAAAATCATAGATTGACAGTTGTAGCCTATCACATCGTGGCAAAAACTTAACCAACCCCTCCAAACCACAATGTTTAATTCACAGTAGCTCATCATTTTGAGGATGCTGATCATTCTATCGTAGCTACTGCTGTTGAGGTTTATCAGCAGTCTCATGAGTGTGTGATCATTGTTGGGAGGACACTGGCCTTCTTGTAATTTTGACAGCTACATACCCTATGTCTACCAACATTTTCTTACAAAAGCCTGGCAAAGGCAAGCAAGATGATATTGTCTATTCTCCCTCGCACTACAAGTTTTCATCTGTTTCGAGAAACAACATATTATTCCTTCATGTTTTAGTGGCTGCGACACTAAGTCATCATTTCTCGGTAAAGGATAACTGAAATTCACAAAGACGTTGGAAATAAAATAAATTAGTTATAATAACAAACGTGGGACTCATGAACTAATAACTGACAATACGACTCATTATTAACTGAGAACAAATTACATATGTTATATGTAATTATGAGAGGAATCAAGTTTGATTTCCAAGTATCTAGGATTGAAATTATGTTTTAAGGGAGAAGAACTCAATTTTCTATATTTCTGATGATTAATCAAATGAAAACACGAAACCTTGGTTTTATTTTCATTCGGGCACAAACGACACTTTGAATGAATATTTCCCTCTTGTCAAAAACTTCATGTGAATAGAATGCAATTATCGAAAATTACAGCGAATATTTCCCTCCCGTCAAAAACTTCATGTTGATAGAAGCGAAAGATCCCTGCGATAATTGCACTGCTCGTATCCATAGCAATTTCGGGAAATATTCCCCCGAATTACGCTCGTGCATCAAAATGACCTGATAATTCTGCATTCCAGCGTGTTGTCTTTGAAAAACTGCATTCGGTCATTTTCATTTTTGGAGAAAGAGCCCTATACCTGTCGGGCTCTCCAAAAATGAAAATGAACTCATGCAGTTTTTAGACAACACGCTGTCATGCAAAATTATCGGTAATTTTGATGCACTTGTGCAATTACTTCCGATATATATATATATATATATATATATATATACAATAAATGTTGAAACAAAAAGTACCTAAGCTGAGGTAAAAAAAGAACGGGATATCATAACATTCTTCGTATGATACTATAGAATCATACGATACTATCATCACTAGTATCATACGATACTATACAGCCAGGGGAAAAAACCTCAGCCGAAAAAACCTGTCTCCCCGTAAAAAAAATAACATAAAATATCAAATATCAGGAAAATTTTGAAAGACATCAGTGTGATCATCTTCATGTTATCCGTCGAAGGGCTCGGATAAACAGATTCTTCCCAAAACGACTCGCAATTCTTAATCTGAAATGAAAAAAGACAAAAGCATAAAAAAAACTTATTATTCAGAATAAATCAAATGCATTTTAGAAATGCATTTGCTACTTTTAAAAACATCAACATTCAGATTTCTTGGCCAAATAATGTTCGGAGGTTATAATATTTTTGACAGAAATGTCACAAAATTTGAAAGAAATGAAAAAAAGCTCCATCAATTTCTCCTTTTCGAATCTGTTGAAAATTACGAACTGATAATTCTTCAACATAACAAGCTAAACTTGTAAAAAATCAATTGATACATAACTTTCAACTGTCCTCTTTCACGAGGATTTTTTTTTCTGTGTGGGTTTCTTGCTGAAGAATCACTTCGATACCATGTTCATCAGCTAATTTGGAGACGTAACCACACTTGTCCTTCGAAATTCCTTCTATATTCAAATTCAAAATCCACAAATTCTTGCTCTCTGGTCGTGAGGGTTTTTCAAACCGGATACGACCTTCCAGGTGATGATTTTTCGGCACTTCAGATGTTTGAGGACCCAATGAAAAGAAATCATCTCCCATAGATAAACCGAACATGTTATAACACAAGAAAACAGAATATTTTTCAGGACCAAAAACTATATATATATATATATATATATATTTCCAGAACTCCACCAATTATTTCCAGGCAAAAGTCTAATTTGCTTGGCCTATCTGCGGAAAGGGTACTTTCTATTGTTCGAATGATATCCTCCGACGAATCTTAGGAACGAAAATAAGTGATTGCGAAATCAAGAAAGGCAGGGAAGCTGAACATCTTTATCCCGAAGACCTTGACACAAGGCACAATTCTCTCTCAACCCGTAGCATAATCAAATTACAAGGATCCCATCCCAGGACAGACGACACCGTCCGAGCATTGCGTTTCGCCGTAATATAAACATCACGTAGAAAAGAAAGAGGACGTCGTCTGCCAGCAGACGCTCCCGTAACGGTCATTGTGTCTGCCGGCAGATAAGAAGCCGTTGTATCTGGTGTGTGCCATAATGACGCACGACGACGTACCAGAGGAAGACGCTAACTTTTTACGAGCCGGACCGTCTTTTTCCTCCTTCCGATATATTTTATGGGCTATGTCCAGTAGCAGTCAATAAATAGAGGCGACCACCTCGATAAAGAAACTTACAGGGCCATTCGGACCCCAGGGGGCGGAATATACAATTTTCGCCGGGTCGTTTGGAGCCCCGATCAGTCTCAGGAAGCAATTGGTATAATTAGGATTCGGGGGGACTGTTTTCGATTTCGATGGTGTTTTGATGCTAGTAGATTTATACCGGAGGCCTCGGACGTCGTGGGGAGCATCCCCGAAAAGTAATTTGGGGTGTCTCCAAACGACATGATGTTTTAAATTGAACTCCCTCTTGGGAGACGACGTCACTTTCTTGATTTGAGTAAAGGCGGAGTCGGAGCGAATAAAATGAAATGAAGAAACTAAGAGCAGAAAAGAAGTCAACATTGGAAGAAAGCGTTTAAAAAAATACGTATTCAAAGTGACCTACATGAATGAGACAAATGAAAATTTTATATCACGCTAATTTTGGGTCGGTTGTCCAATATGGGATTATGTTTTGGGCAATGGACTATAACCTAGAGAATGTTTTCATTGTCGAAGAACGAGTAATGAGAATACTTTTTAAGTAACCTTCAATCAAATCTTGCCAAGGCTTGTTCAGGGAAAAAATATTTTCTCTATTTCAATTTCGTAATGAGTTCATTACAGTACTAAAAGTAGTGCTGTAATGAAACTCATTACAGCATTGTTTTCAGTTATATTTTTCGTTCTGTGGTTGTCAGTACTGACCTCAGATCCTCTCAATTTTCGAATCAAATCAATTCAAATTCCGTAATGTGTCAAATTTCGTAAGTCACACCAACTGCCAAGATACAATAAAAAAGTCACTAGTACGTGTTTTTATTCGAATTTCGAGAGTATTTCACAAAACTTGATTGAAATAGATAAAATATCGTCTAATACTCATTGCAGAAGGCAATTCCAACACTCATGCTTTCGAAAATTCGCTTCTTCGTCGCTCGTTTTCGAAGTTCGCATTCGTGTTGGAATAGGAGCTCATTCTGCAACTTGTTTTAGAATATACTATCAAAGGTTTTTGGTCTATGCAGGGTGGGCAAAATTGCTGATGCATAAACTACAACTTTTGGACCCAACGAGATAGAAGAAAATGAATGGCACATTACGGTCGTCTTTTTTAGAGCAACTGATGATCCATCAACTAAATTCTTCTTTTGTTCCCGAATCATAGGCCAAAATTGAAAAAAGATCAATATTTCCTTGTCTGTTTGTGTTAGGAGGTTGAAATTAAAACATTATACAGACTTTTTTTAACAGCAATCCAGTAGCATACTATGCTTTTTTCCATGAGGTTGCCTTGCTAAGCTTCAAGGTAAAGTTTTTTCTTCTATTTAGAATATATATAACACAGTATATACAGGGTGGACTACGTAATCAGTTCAGCCCCAAATTTTCATTAGTATGCTCTAAAGAATGTTTCGACAGGTTATTCTTTTGACACCACATAAAAACTGTTCAATATATTCATTATAAGAATTGTTTAACCTGCGTCACCCGAATCCATTATAAATTTGAGAATCTTGAAGGGGTTGCCAACGCTTGAGCTTACTTACGGAAATATTGGTCAGTAGATTCTGTTTAAGGTGGGTCACCCTGTATAATGTATTATATATTTTTGGAACGGAAAAATGATGAGTCGTAATCCACTATTGTTTCCACAAGAAAAAACACAACTTTACGTTATAGCTCAGCAAGTAAACCTTTTGGGAAAAAAGATAGTACGCTACTGGATTGCTATAAAAGAAGTGTCTGTAGTCATTTCAACATGCTAGCACAAATGGGGAGATATTGGCCAATGTTGAAATAGCTGAAATTTCAATGTTGGTCTATAACTCGAAAATAAAAGAAGATAGAGGAATGCAGTTCATGGCATTACTAGTTTCTCTAAAAAAGACGAGCGTAGATCAGGTATCACCAATTTTGTCCACCCTGTACATACTCAACTGCTTAACTTTTTAAACTGAAAACAAGAAAAGGTTCACAGAGAGTAATGTTGAATCGTGTTGTAATAAAAGATGCTCTCGATTTCGTTCACCAGTACACTGTCACAGAAAAAAATTCATATGTATATATTCATGAAACATATTCATTAAATGGGTGAACTCACTCTTGATAAAAAGAGAACCATACAACTTGAAGGAATTTTTCAATATTTCGGCTGAAGAACATTTTTTTAGGTATAAGAAATAGGGTCAACTAAATATTATATTTTCTCTATTTCAGTATCGTAATGAGTTCATTACAGTTCTAAAAGTAGTGCTGTAATGAAACTCATTACAGTAGTGCTGTGAAGAATTTATTACAGCATTGTTTCCAGTTATATTTATCGTTTTTTGGTTGTCAGTACTGACTTCCGATCCTATCAATTCTCAAATTAAATTAATTCAAATTCCATAATCTGTCAAATTTCGTAAGTTACACCAACTGCCAAGATACAATACAAAAGTCACCAATCTGAATTTTTATTTGAAAATCGAGAGTTTTCCACAAAACTTGACTGAAATAGAGAAAATATCGTCTAAAACTTGTGGCAGAAGGCAATTCCAACACTCCTTCGTCGCTTGTTTTCGAATTTCGCATTCGTGTTGGAATAGCCCATTGTGCAACTTGTTTTAGAATATGCTATTACGGTATTTCATTCGACGTTTAGGTGTAGCAAATGACTTTTGATATTCTATGTGAAGATCATTCAGAATGAAGCTTATTATTGTTATTAAGTCACAGACCCCCCTGTATACAACACATACCTTATCGGACATCTTAAGTTAATTAACACAGTATCAGGGCTACCATCCGGTATCAATCTTCCATCAATTGACCCATTTCAGCGCATAAATCAACACAGGTGATTAAATGCAAGTCCAGATAGCGCAAATGGCGTTAATCGAATTAGCGTTAATCGGTCAACGGGTCCTGTTCACGCTCCATAAAGGACGATGATCTCCCTCACTTAACGGGGTGCCACCAGACTTCCCTGATGGACGGTGGGAGGCAAGCCATTTTTCAGCAGAATCCCCAGGAATTGCAGTCGGTGTAAAGAAAAACCTCGTTAGGGGAAGCCGTTGATTGCTTCAATTCACTTGGAAGGTTCGACTAGGAGATGATTAATACAATGTGGTGAATTGAGTTGCATTTACACTATGAAGCTAGAGCATGTACAGGGTGAGACAAAAATTTGTACCGAGCTTTCTGGAGGTGATTCTTAAACTAAAACTTCTTGACCCAAGGAGATAGAGAAAAATGAATGTCACATAACTGTCGTCTTTTTCAGAGAAACTGATAATGCCATCAACTGCTTTTCTCTATCTTCTTCTGTTTTCGAGTGATAGGCCAAAATTAAAATTTGTGCGATTTCAACTTTGGTCATTATCTCTGTTTATGTTTGTGCTAGCACGTTGAGATTGAAACTTTATACAATCTAGTAACTTAATATGTTTTTCCCCAAAATGTTTCCTTGCTGAGCTATAATATTGAGTTGAGTTTTTTCCTGTGGATAAAACTGAATCACCATAATAAGCCTTTTGAACAATTTTAAAGCGTCAGCACAAGAAATTTAATTTTTAACCCTAAATTTAAGGCAAAACTCATCATTCAATATTTTCGTTCATGTTAAAAATCGGCACGCATTAACGAGATTGACTCACTAATAAGCTGCCGTGAAGAAACTGGTTGACAGATCACGCTCAAACCTGTCATAATCATGAAAGACAGTCCTACTAACCTAAGTAATCAAAACTTTTAAAATCCATTCAGCGCGGGAATTTTAAATGAAAAATGCCAGCTACTTTTTTGACGAAAGATATTTTTGTACAACTGCCATTAAGAGTGACACTTTCAATGACAGCAATCAATGTTAAAATTGATTGTTTACGTGGAAGGGTGTTAACCCTTAACATTAGTGTTAAAAATATTTTTAGCACTCCATTTTCTAATGATGAAATCAGATGGGAAAAATTCAGCAATTGCAAATTTTTGTTATCAATATTTAACAATCATTACTTATGAACATTAATATTAATCGTAAAACTAGAACAATTACTACCATTAATGCCCTGTGACGTTAGGGAGCTTCGCAACACATTATTAGAATCCTCAGCACCATCAGTACTTGTAGAAACCGGAAGTGCAATATTGGATGATGATGATCCAAAATCTGTTGAGGTTGGGAGAATTTTTTCAGCAATCACATTTCTATATGCAATGGAATGATCAACATAGCCCTCGGCTACCGTCGTAGACTTCCATCTACCATGTTTTTTATATCCGTAATATTTGCTCCTAGTAATGAAGCCGAGGAACTTCGAAAACAGTGTCCTGTATATTGCTTTGGTTCTGGCAGTTTGAAGAATTCGGCAACAATAGATGGAATTTTCCGAAATGTATTAATACCAACTGGATTGGAAGTGCATTTATTATTCATGTATTTCAGGAAAAACCGACGATGTTTGATGACAGAAGGGCGCAGTGCAAAGTACTTATGAAAATAGTCTACATACTTCCCAATAATACTGAAAGAACGACTGACTTTCGTTTTTGTATTTGGAAGTTGTATAACCAATGATTTATTTGTTATTTCGATATCTTCCACTGATAAATTACACAATTCTTCACGTCGACAGGCTCCAAATAATCCGAAAATAGTTGCAACCTTAACCATCAAGTATTTCTCATCTGGTGCCTCCTTTATAAACTTTTTAACTTGTTCACTAGTGAGAATTTTCGATTTTTTGGGACGAGTTCCTTCACTTTTCCGTTTTAAATATGCTATTACATTAAAATATTTACTAACATCCACACCATTTTTAACAAGTGCGCTTGACTTTATCATTGAAAATTTGCTCCACAAAGTTGATGAACATAATATTTTTGATTTTTCTTCTAAGTATGCCAGGAAAACAGTTTCACTGAAGTTCCCTTCCACATTTTTCAATTTACACCAGGCCAGGAAATTTTTATATGCAATATCGTACTGCTGAACAGATTTTTTAGGTAGTAGTTCCAGATTTGCTTTTCTTGCAGACTCTTCAATATCCAGAGGAACAACCAAATCGTCACTTTTATTAATAATTGGTCTCTCAACAAACATATCAAGCAGTTAAAAACCCAAGACGAAAATTGGACAGGAACGAAATTCAAATGATAGCGTCTTTTCTCTTTTGTTAGTAATCATAACATTGGCAACGTTTGCCATTCAGAACAACCTTTTGATTATTTGAATATTAAAATGCATTTTGAAGTTTATTGTCATTGCAAATTCGCCCATTTCATCATCAAAATAGGGCAGTTGTAAAAAAAAAAAATTGTATGGTATTTGTGTTAAAAGTGATTTTATTTTGTTCGTGAAATTGTTCAATTCGCATCGCTCATTTCACAAACTTTTTCACTCACAAAACAAAACGTCACTTTTAACACTCATATCATAAATAACTATTATGTTCAATTCGTGTTTGTTTTAACGAGAAAAAGATTACAACCGAAGTGTGGAAGTGAATTACAAAAGTAGTTGAGTATAGAAAAGTATTTAAATAAATAAATAAATAAGGTCTTTATTTTTTTTCTAAATAACACACAACTGACCCACGAACGTGGCGAGATTTAGCCAAGGCTATTCTTACACCTAACCACTGAACATGAGCCCGCTGCGCAGTATTACATGATAACAATAGTAGAATATTTAAAGGAAAAATCAGTATGAAGATATATAATTTAATAATTAATTATAGCGTCGCATATATGATGAGAGACAAAGTCCTACCATACAGCGTGATAGTTGTAAGCATTGATGTCATATGTAAAAACGAAGGTGTCAGGTCACACCAAATTTTCAGAAGTAATTGATTACCGGGGGGGAGTACCGATCGAACATGGCAGAAGAAAACAAAAATCAGGACCCCAAAAAACAATATAATAAACTTGTGCAAGGCTTAGGCTGAGATACCAAGTATTTCATTTTTAAATTTACGTTTAAATTGATTGTAGGAAACACATGATCTGAATAAAGAAGAAGAATTAAACATTTTTACAGCGTTATACGTGAAACCTCTTTTAAAGATTGATAGGGAGAACTTAGGCATATTAAGCAACGATCTATGTCTAGTATTAACCATGTGAAGCTCACCTCGAGGAACAAGATTCTTACAAACAATTGATTTTGGAAAGGAGTTGTATGATTTGAATAAGAAGCATCCGAGATGGAGTTTTCGCCTGTCTTCCATGTTCATCCAATTCAACTCTTTGATTTTATGGGAAACATGGTCATATTTGCGTAGTCCAAATATGAATCGACAGCAATAATTTTGAACCAATTGAATTCGCCTCTTAGTAGCAAAGTCAATAAAAGGGCCATATATGAAATCGCAATAGTTGAACAAAGATAAAACTAGGCTATCGCAAAGAAGTTTTTTTAGCTTCCTAGTTAAAAATTGCCGGGAACAGTATAATATACGCAGAGAGTAGTAGGCTTTTTTAAAAATCGAATTTAAGTGCTCTTCAAACGTAAGTTTATTATCGATTGTAAGTCCCAAATTCCTCGAAGATTGAACTAAAGGAATATTGATGTTGTCAATGTGAATATTCATTACAGGAACCAATTTACCATTAGAGAAAACTAAGACTTTAGATTTGTTGGAATTTATGAGCAAGTTATGCTGTTTAGATAATAGTGCTATATTTTTTAAATCATCATTGACTTCATCCGAAGCAGCTTGATAACCTTCCAATGCGAAACTGCGATAAATTTGTGTGTCATCTGCATAGGCTTTAAGCTGGCAATACTTGGCACATTTCAGAAT
This sequence comes from Hippodamia convergens, assembly GCA_038502775.1. Taxonomy (NCBI): domain Eukaryota; kingdom Metazoa; phylum Arthropoda; class Insecta; order Coleoptera; family Coccinellidae; genus Hippodamia; species Hippodamia convergens. Next base: position 35,570 of record JAVSIQ010000266.1, read on the forward strand.
GTCTGATGTATAAATCAAAAATAAAAGTGGACCCATAATAGTTCCTTGTGGAACTCCTGCCGAAATGGGTAGAGAAGAGGATAAAGAATTACCATATTTTACGCACTGTGAACGATTCGACAGAAATGAAGTGATCAAACCAACTGCAGAGTTCGAAAGACCATAATAACCAAGCTTTGAGGAAAGCAAACGATGGTTTATACGATCGAAGGCCCTGGAATAGTCTAATAGGACTAACACTAAAGCGAAACGATTATCCAAGGCACTAACGATGTCATCAGTAACACAAGACAAAGCTGAAGCAGTACTGAGATTTTTTCGAAAACCGGTTTGGCTATCAGGAATAATTTCATTACGAATAACATATTCATAAAGCTGCTTGTAAAGGACTTTCTCCAATATTTTAGAAATGGCAGGAAGAATGCTTATAATTCTTATGTCGGAAAAACTAGAGGGATTACTGATCTTTGGTAGAGGACAACCAATAGCACATTTCCAATTTTCTGGAAAGGAACTATCTTCAATACACACATTGACAATGTGTGTTAGATATTTGTCCACGACCGGGCTAGCTAATTGCAGCATCCTTATGGATATCTCATCTGAACCAATCGCATTTGATTTAATAGAAAAAAGGATGTCATGGACATCATCAATCGTAGCTAGGGAGAAGTCAAATGATAGATTAGTATCATAAGAGTTTCTAGCATAAAATTCTATCTTTTCCAGACAAGGTTGATCATTGGCTTGCATGGTGGACGCGAAATAGGAGTTTATTTTATTGGGTTCACAAATATCAACTGGTAAATTTCCACCATTATAGTGAGTGACGTTCATTTTCTGAAGCGATTTCCAAAGTTCTTTCGGAGCATTGTTTTTAGAAGTTTGGAACAAAAAATCTTTCTTGGCTTTTCTGATAGACGCCAGAGCAATATTACGCGCTGATTTATATCTCACCCAGTCTTGGGTTGATTTAGTTTTCCTGAAAATGGCCAAATGATTTTCTCTTATTTTAATTAAATTTTTAATATTTTCGCTGAGCCATGGAGCATAAGGTCTAGTAACTCGAGCTTCTTTTACAGGAGCGTGAACGTTAAAGCAATCTAAAAGAAATTTATTGAAAATTTCAACTTTTTCATCAACATTTCTAGCAATGATGAGTTTATGCCAGTCTTGCAAACTCAGACTATTCAAAAATGCATCTCTATTAAAATTTTTATAGTTTCTGTATTTCACAAATTTTGAAAAAGGTTTTTTTTTAGAAATGCCAAGCTCACAGTACACTAGCCTATGATTACTGATACCGTCAGCAGAAGCAGTACCAGAATCAATAACCAGATCAGAAGAGCAATTGACAAAGATTGGATCAAGTAATGTTGCAGATTTACTTGTTATACGTGTAGGTTCTTGTATAAGCTGAATGAAGTTAAAAGCATCGAAACTTCTTGATAGAGGGTTACTTCTATTCAATAAATTGATGTTCAAATCACCGAGACATATTATCAGATCATAATCGGTAGAGAAATAATTAAGAATATTATCCACGTTTCCGATAAACCGATCACCTCCCAGTCTTCTGAAAGAATCAAGTCTGAAAAATCAGTAAAAGTTGAAGGTAATGACCTGACATTTAGGTGACATATTTTCATATGATGAAATAAAGTTGTATCAGAGTGACTACCAACTCCATAGACAAAGAAGGAAAAGACAAACGACTGAGAAGAAACGTTTGGAAGGTTGAAAGTGGCGCCCCGTCCGGCAGTAGACAAGAACTAATTGAGTGAAATAGCGATAGAGTAGACAAGGATGCCATATTATGTTTTCGGCGTGAGAGTAGCGTCCTCACCGGCAGTAGATGAAACTAACTATGGCATTCAGCGGCTAAATCATAATAATTCGAAACAATCTTACATTTTGAATGAAAACCTGCACTGAAAATAGTGAATGAACTGCAACATCAATCAGAGTTTATTCAATATTTCAGTAAGGTTAAGCATTCAATAATAATACTCAATGAACACTGAAACTCTTTTTATTTCACATAGTAATACAATTGATTTTTGTAAATATTAATCAAAGAAATAACTGAATCGTGTTAGATATATCATACCTATTGTATCACTAAACTATTGGAGGAGGAAACATTCAATTCGAGGATTGACAAATAAAGGGTTTCGAAACCTGGAACAAAGTGAAAAATTAATGTTGACACTATATGAAAAGTATGTATGATGATAAAAAATGAAACAATATGAAGTAAACATATAGCTCTGCCCGTTTCAGAAGATTTTGGGTTGAATTGTCCTTATTTGTTCTATAGTAAAGTACTAAGCTATCAGTTGTTATCAATGCTTAAGTCCGGATACCATAAGAACTAATATAAAGGATTACCAAATTCTTCGAATCGTCTAATATGTGAGCATAAATCCTACCACTTTATTCGAGGTATAATCATAATATAAATTGTGATATAAGGGTTTTTCTCCAAATGTTACACAACAAATTGACTGCTAGATTATGGAATTCTTTATTAATATGGGACGCTTTTGTATAGGGTTAATGCATGAGAGATGAAGATCCGTTAAGTTCTTAACGTATCTACTTATGAAATTTTGTATACTAAAATGGTCCCCACATATTCTAGTATTTTGGATTATGTTATAGCTAGAATGAACAGCTTTAATTGTATTATCTCTTCCTCAACTTCTACTAAGAGGGGTCGAAAGAAATACTTGCTCGCATAATTTGGGATGCAACAAGAATAATGATGATCTAAATGATGACAATCTAAACAATTACGACAAGAGGTTCTTTGTATTTATAATCACCCTTATTTATACTTACATTAATTCCACTTTGAACAAACTAAGACATATCCACAGTAGCTTCGACCTCAATTGCTCTACAAAATATTACGATTTTTACTTCAAATATTGAAAACATAGTGTGCTTTGACTTTCAGATCGAAAGTTTTGCTTTAGTAATAGAATATATGGATCAGAATTCATGATGGAATTAAATACTAGACATACCACTTCTTACTTATCCAAAATTTTTGAATCAACAATGAACTGTAATTAAGGTTACAATTTACGACGAAAATTATTTCATCTTTTTCTACAGTATCTCTATTTCACACAATTAGTTCTTGTCTACTGCCGGACGGGGCGCCACTTTCAACCTTCCAAACGTTTCTTCTCAAGTCGATTGTCTTTTCCTTCTTTGTCTATGACCAACTCCAAATGAAAAATAGAGTGAAAAAAAAACAGTGTGTCCTACCTTCATGCTTGAACGCTAGTTTAGCTGATTTTATATAATAAAAAAACAATATAAATTCAATATTTGAAAACACCCAATTCCGCTTAACTAAAATGTAACAATTGAGAATTATATGCAGAAAGCTAGAAACTCGAACTAGGTATGTTCAAAAAAAGTAAATTTGACTTAACTAGTAACAAGTTTCCTATATGAAAACAAGTGAATTTGAATGGATGAATAAAATAAAATATCTAAAAAAAAGATGGAATTCAAATAAAATATTAGCCATCTAAAATGAAATGCATATGTTATTTGTGAGTATTATACTGCAATAATTATCAATAACCAAATAACATTCAAAAACGACCATTCAAAAGAATTAATTTCAAAGACAAGATTGACATTGATCTTTCATATTATATGACAAGAACAAACCATTCACCAACCTCACAATATGCGAGTAACTTCTGATAATATGCTTCCGATTATCTTTCGGGTAGTCGTAAATATTTAAAGATTTCTGTAGGCTACAGATTTTTGAAAAGCGACCAGAACCGTAATGTTCCTGTGGGCTTATTAAAAGCTACAGATTTTCTTACAGATCGTATTAATTTTGAAACGTTCTCCATTCTAAGGTCACCTTTTTCGCTGTCCCACCCTGTATCAGTCCCGAGTGCGTGAAAATCAGTTCCGTCCCACATTCCAAGCAGGCACCCGGTCTCCCTCAGGACCTTTCTATTATAGAAATCGTCGAAGATTTACAGTGAAAAGGCCGTCCCTATCGCGTACCCTGCCACTACGAGATTTATTTCAATCGAATATTTATAATCTCCGAAGAGACAGGCCAGATAACATAAGGAATTAAATGATATCTTCTGCCCGCCCAAACTTCGCCGGACCTGAATGGAAGGGAAAACATCAATAGCGAAATGGAATGGAACAAGATTTGGGGAAATACAAAGTGGGTTTGCCGAGGCGACGTCTATCTTCTTATTGAAAATTGTCGTCTTCTTAATCCTTGGATCTTTGGAAAGTGACTCCGTGTGTTTGGTGAGGATGAACGGTGGCATTCGAAGATTGGATTTTCATCTGGATGGGCTGATGAATTGGGGCCTGGATAACTGATGAAAACTTGAAAGTCTTGATGGGAGGTAACCCAAACGTTCAATGTAAAGGATAAAAAATTAGGTGAAAACTACGAGCGAGAGTCTCGACGCTATCGAAAACTCATATCTTACCAATTATCAACTGAACTGAAGGATTTACCTCGAATTTTAACCTGGAAACCACTTATAAAATAATATTCTAATCTCTATTTCAGTATAGTAAGTCTGGTAGTATTCAACGACGAACGAATGAATGAACTAAGTATGAGAATGATTACTTGAAATGTACAGGGACTATTGAGCACCAGGAGATAATTATTGCTGGAGTTGTTTGTTAACGTAAGAGTTGGATTGGAGATTGAAAATGAAGAAGCAGGGCAGTTCGGAGAAATACAAAGGATTGAAAGGTTTTAATGAAGAAAACTGGGTATACGGCATCAAGCTGTTTCTTGATGATATGTATTCTAGATTGCATATTGTTAAGCCCAGAATATACATACATACATTTCAGTATAGTAATGAGTTCTTTACAGTACTAAAAGTTGTGCTGTAATGAAACTCATTACAGCATTGTTTTCAGTTATATTTTTCGTTTTGTGGTTGTCAATGCTGCTTCCGATTCTATCAATTTTCAAATCAAATCAATTCAAATTCCAAAATCTGTCAAATTTCGTAAGTCACACCAATTGCCAAGATACAATACTAATCTGAATTTTTATTTGAATTTCGAGAGTATTTCACAAAACTTGACTGAAATAGAGAAAATATCATCTAAAACTCGTTGCAGAAGGCGATTCCAACACTCATGCTTTCGAATTCCGCATTCATGTTGGAACAGGAGCTCATTCGGCAACTTGTTTCAGAATATACTATTCCCTATTCCAGTATCGTGATGAGTTCATTACAGTACTAATATCAGTGCTGTAATAAACTCATTACAGCATTGTTATATTTTTCGTTATTAGATTGCCAATTCTGACCTCTGATTCTATCAATTTTCAAACCAAATTAAGTCAAATTCCGGAATCTGTGAAATTTCGTTAGTCACACCAACTGCCAAGATATAATATGAAAGTTAGAAGGATGTGAAATCTGAATTTTCATTGAATTTTGAGAGTATTTCAATGAAATAGAGAAAATATCGTCTAATACTCTAGACAGAAGGTAATTCCAAAATTCATGCGTTCGAAAAGTGGCTCTTTCGTCAATCGTTATCGAATTTTGCATTCGTGTTGGAATAGGAGCCCATTCTGCAACATGTTTTAGAATATTATGGAGTATTTATATGGGAAAATTATGAAAATGACTCGGACACGCTATCTTTTCAATTCAATGGTGAGCTCTTCAATCATAAATTTAAATATACAGGGTGATTCGAGTAAGTGCATCGCAGCCCGTCTTCCTTATTTGAAATGCCTTAATTAATAAACTGCTACACATGAGTTAGGGATGTTGACTTAAATTGCAATAAAATATAGTTTAAATGAGATTTTGTGATGAAAATTCAGATTAATATGATTTCAAGTTGCAGGAAATAAAATAAATTTTAGCCTGTAGGTATGCAGCGTATATAGGGTGATTTAGAAAAATCGGGTAAAATAACGAAATTTTATTCCCAGAGAATTCAAGCATTTTGAGACTATCAATACAATGTATTACCTTCATGGTCATCAATAACAGCTTCACATCTTCTTTGCATACTACACACGTGGTTGTTGAACATTTCTTGACGAATTTGGGCAGAAGCTCTCTCAGATCATTTAAGGATTCTGGGGTAGGTTGATGATTATCTAATCTTCTTCGGAGCATATCCCATGCATGTTGTATGCAATTCAATTCTGGTGAGTGCGGAGGTATTGGTAAATATGGAAAAATAAGCTCCTCGCGCGGATTCTCAACTATGGTTGCACGGTGCGGCCTAGCCATGTCGTCTAGAAATTGAAAAGTTTCACCAATAGCAGCCTGAAAATTTGGCAAAACATTGTCAATGACATGCTTCCCATAGTGTAAGGCGGTCATATTCCCAGGACAAATGTGTAGATCTGTGCGCCCGTTGAAACATATCCCGGCCCATACTATAACACTACCCCCTCGGAATGGATGGACTTCTTGGACATAGCGACTATTACGGGGAATGCATGGAATTGTCCAAACCCTTATTCTTCGAGAATCTGAAAATCGTCCATATCTGGATTCATCAGTGAAAAGGACACTACGTAATTGATCGTTCCAATTGATATGTTGCCTTGCCTATTCCAGTCTTTGACGCTTATGGGCACGTGTTAATGGAACTCTTCTTAATGGATGTCTAAAACTTAGATTCACCTCTCTCAAACGTCGTCTAATGGTTTCGATGGAAACTTGGACCCATCTGCATTTTAAAGAGTATTCCGTGTCATTCTACACGTAGATGTAAACTTTCTTCTCGCCGAAACGGTGATGAAACGATCCTGAGCAGGTGTTGTTTTTCATCGCCCACCAAGCCTTGGTCTTTCCAACACGGAACCTGTCTCCCTGAACCTATTCCAAAGTCGACATATTACACTCTGGCTGACTTGGAGCCTTTCCGCTACAACAATTTGAGTTAGGCCACCCTGTAACATTCCGATAGCCCTATTAGCCTCAGCGTTTGTTACGTTTTGGCATTTTCAGAAAACTCGTTTCAAATCGAAGCCGTTGATAAACTGACTCCATTTCGAAATAAGAACATTCATGAAACATATGCAAAGAACCAAACTTCAGAATGAGACGAAATGTCTCATACTGATTTTTATTGGGGTGATTCAAGTTATTATTGAGTTTTAAATGATTTTACTCAATTTTCTCCGAGATTACATACTTTTCAAAACGATTGAATTCGATAGTCCTAACAATTCCTACTGGAGCAGTATATTTTTACATATGTTTTTTCATTGGCTATTGTGCAATTATGGACATAAGTTTAGTGTTTATTTGATTTGAAAATTAGTTTTATCTTCCTCCCTATGTTAACAAGGTTTCATCAGTACCCTTTTCTCACATGATTTTGTTCTACGAGATATGGCAGATTTGACACAGATTAAGAGAAAAAAATTGATGTAGCACCCGTTCCAAAAAACATGAGAGTCCCAATAAGGAAGAACACGAATCATCCCTTCCGCATCGAGCGTCGATCCACCCCGTAAAGACGGGGGTAAAAGTGAAATCGACTTATAAACCAGATAACGGGATGAATCAATCCCAATCGGGGTTTATGTGTAAAAGTCTTGGGGTAGACGCCGTCCTCAGTCTAGAACCCCGATCCCAATCAGCTACGATGCAGTTAGTAGTCTCTTCTTCAGTTTTTGGACCGGCTATTTGCGATCCTGAGCGGAATTGCAAGTCGCCGGGAGTGTGTTAGGGGGTTGGCCGGGGGCAGGGGAGGGTGTCGATATCGATTCCCGCCACCCCAGCCTATTTGTCGGAACGAGAACCCACATTTGATTCTGATTGCGCTCATATCCGCGTGCTCTGGGCCCATCGGCAACGGAGATCGCTTGCGGAATGCTGCGGTTACCTGATGGTTAATAATTTCTGGTAGTAGAATTCATAAAACTAATATATATTCTTATGAAAAAGAGAGCTAAAATAATACAATAAATGTTGAAAGAGAAAGTACCTAAGCTGAGGTAAAAAAAAAGAACGGGGTATCATAACATTCTACGTATGATACTATAGAATCATACGATACTATCATCACTAGTATCATACGATACTATAGAGCCAGGGGAAAAAACCTCAGCCGAAAAATCTGCCTCCCCGTAAAAAAAAAAAACATAAAATATTAAATATCAGGAAATTCTTGAAAGACATCAGTGTGATCATCTTCTTGTTATCCGTCGGGTCGAATAAACAGATTCTTCCCAAAACGACTCACAATTCTTAATCTGAAATGAAAAAAGGCAAAAGCAAAAAAGAAACCGATTATTCAGAATAAATCAAATGCATTTTAGAAATGCATTTGCTGCTTTAAAAAACATCAATATTCAGATTTCTCGGCCAAATAATGTTCGGAGATTTATAAATATTTATGACAGAAATGTCACAAAATTTGAAATAAATGAAAAAAACTTCATCAATTTCCCCTTTCCGAATCTGTTGAAAATTACGAACTGATAATTTTTTAACATAACAAGCTGAACTTGTGAAAAATCAATAAATACATAACCTTTCAACTGTACTCTTTCACGTAGATTTTTTTTTGTTGCCGTGTGGGTTTCTTGCAGAAGAATCACTTCGATACCATGTTCACCAGCTAGGTAATTTGGAGACGTAATCACACTTGTCTTTCGAAATTCCTTCGATATTCAAATTTAAAATTCACAAATTCTTGCTTTCTGGTCGTGAGGTTTGTTCAAACCGGATACGACTTTCCAGGTGATGATTTTTCGGCACTTCAGATGTTTGAAGACCGCTACAGGACCCCAATGAAAGGCAATCATCTCCCATAGATAAACTAAATATTTTATAACACCAGAAAACAGAATATTTTTCAGGACCAAAAACTACGTCATATTCCGAGAATTGTCATTAATGACAATAAAAATAATAATAATAATTCATATCATGCAAAACTACAAGATAGATTTCAGTATGATTAAGTTCTTGAAAAATCAGAACTCCAATGCCCCTCGTTGTTAGGCATTGCTTTAAATCCTCTGCCTAATCCATTAAATTCTACAGGCAGCGGATTTTATATGAGAAGCCGAAATACACTGCGCAATAAAATTAACGCACATTCTGAAAATCTCAATTTTAATGAAAGTTAACTCTACATTGACTTTATAACTTATTTTTTATGTTCTCTCGGGAAGGTTTTGAACGAAACAAGACACATTAAATGGAAGAAAAATTCAGGATTTCACCAAATCTTATGTGAAAGAAGAGAAATGAACAATTTTCAAAATACTGAAATGCTGATAAGTGATTTAATACTTGGTATTTCCACCCCCTGCGTTAATTACAGCTTGGCAACGACGGTTCATACTCAAAATGAGTGATCTTAAAATGTTCTGATCTAATCCTTCCCAGATTTCTCCGAGTTGGATTCCTAAGTCATAAAGATAAGCTGGATGATTTTCTGAACTTCTCAGCCTTCTATTGAGGTTGTTCCGAACCTGCTCAATCGGATTGAGATCTGAACTTCTTGCTGGCCATTCCATTCAAGAGACTTCAACCTCTTAAAGGTACTCCTGAACGATGCGCGCACGATGGGGTCTGGCATTATCGTCCATAAAAAAAAAATTTCACCAATGTATGGGGCAAATGGCACCACATGCTCTTCAAGAATGTTCCTTATATAATTATCAGCATTCATAGCTCCATTATCAACGACCACTAAGTCTGTGCGAGCAGTCAAAGATATTCCACCCCATACCATAATCGATCCTCCCCCGAAACCAGTAGTATTCAGAAATTGCACTGAGCATATCTTTTATGTGGACGTCTGTATACAAGGGAACGTCGATCACAATGGTAAGACAGAATCTAGACTCATCTGTGAAGAGAACTCTTTCCCAATCGGCCTCTTCCCAATGGATATGCTCTCTCCCAAAATCCAAACGCGCCCTTCGATGGGCTGGGGTAAGAGTTGGGCCTCTTGCCGCGACACGAGGCCTTAAATCATATTCTCTGAGGCGATTTCTTATTGTCTGAGTGCTAATTTGCACCCTATGAGTTTGCGCAAGCTGATTTTGAAGGAGGCGAGCGGTTGAAAACCGTTGTCTCAACGAAGAAATTCTCAAGTAACGTTCTTGAATGGCAGTTGTTACCCCTGGTCTACCCTGTCCTGGTCTTCGGACATTCATATTTGTCTCCCTGAATCGCTGGAACATTCTGGACACACTTGTATGGGAAACTCCAAACCTTTCTGCAATTCTTGTATATGTCCACACTTCTTCTCGCAAAACTACCGCTTGGGCACATTCCTCTTGGGTCAAATTGCGTGTTTCGCGTTGCATAGCGATCGAGTGTAAAAAATCAAACGAAAGAAATACTATTGATCACTAGAATTGATCGAGAACAACTGATTTTATAATGGAGCCAATACATTCAAAATCGGATAATATCATCTTTTTTCATTCATGCTGGGAAAAAACATCTGTATTGAAGAAAAACGTTGAAAATGGATAACATATGCATGCATAATTCTGATAAAAATAATTATCATCGAGAACACCTTCAGTTGTGGAATAAATCTGAGATTTCCATAATGTGCGTTAATTTTTCTGTGCAGTGTAGTTTATTTTTTGGCATAAGCAGGAATAGGGGGGGGCTAGAGGGAGTAGTGCCACCCCAGAGTCTCACGGTGCCCTCCAGTGAAGGAAACGAACGTGTTTTTCATGAATCATATTCGAGAAATACTGGGTGTCCTATAATTAGACCGACAAACTTCTAGTGGGTGTTCTAGACATTATTTGAGACGCTTTCGACCAAAATCATAAAGTAGAAAAATGCTTCGTTAAGGTGCTAGGGCCCTCTGAAGATGACTTCCAGGCTATACTTTCTGTCACATTTATCCAAAACTACTATCAAGAATACCCATCGAATGGTTCGAGTGAATTTTTTTCATCTCAATCATAAGCGTATCATTCTGGGGGCGAGGGGTATTTTTAGTGACAACTTTTTTACCTTTCATTATCTTACAAGTTTTACATCAAATTAATAACCTTTAATACACTGCGCAAAAAAATTAACGCACATTCTGAAAATCTCAATTTTAATTAAAGTTAACTCTACATTGACTTTATAACTTATTTTTTATGTTCTCTCGGGAAGGTTTTGAACAAAACAAGACACATTAAATGGAAGAAAAATGCAGGATTTCACCGAATCTTATGTGAAAGAAGAGAAATGGACATCTTCAGTTGTAGAATAAAATCGAGATTTCCATAATGTGCGTTAATTTTTTTGCCCAGTCTAGTTTATTCAAATTTGAAAACCTCTTTTTCGAAGTTTCCAAACCAAAGAGACGGTAGTGAATAGTCAACCTGAATTCGTATGTAAAAAATTTCAAAAAAATGATCGTCCTCAAGTGTCGCCACGTCAGTGGGGTCGGCCGTGACAATTCGGGGACCCGTAAAGTCCCGTCCCCATGATTGGATTACATTTAGAAGGTAATCCGGTTGACGAGGCTCGAGGGAACGGTGCCGACCTGCCGTCACCGCCGAGGCTTTAATGATCTCTCGCGACAAATCGAGCGCTTAACCTCCGTCCCCGGGGAGCCTGGGGCCCCGATTTGCCCGGCCGCTCCTCACACACGTTCGGATATCCGTCTCGTACGGAAAAAAAGGGAAAACGTGAAAACGATAGTGGGAAATCTGTTCCGATCATACTGGGAATACTATCTTGAGTCTCACACAATCTTCACAATTTGTATATAAAGTGGTAAATATCGGGGAATGTATTTGTATTCATAATAAAGGACAACTTTGCTTCCGTCTTCTTTTCCGAAATTCGAGGCTTCACTGTAAAACACTGGTTAAACATTGTTGAAAATTGAGCATTGCACAACTCAGACGTCATCTGCATCTACGTCTATGGTTACGTCTCGCAGCGCCACGCCAACTCCACTTCGACAGCTCTATGGTCGGCTGATTGACTGCTCGAGTCAAATTGAGCTATCTCTATGCACTAACCTGCTGACAGATTAACTCATGCTCATTAATTGAATCAATTAATTTTTATCTTTCGTATCCAGCTTCGCCTGTGAAAAGACCTCCTCTTGTAAATTAGAATTGTTGCAGTTTCCATGTAATTTTTCCTGCTTTTTATAAAGTTTGAAAATTTGTCCACGTTTCAGATCATGAAAATCTATGAAAATATTGGTAATCCTCTCTCAATTCATTGTAATAAGATCTCTATTACATTGAACTAATGTATTTGACTCCTCTAAGATATATATTTTGGTATATTTTTACAGTTCTCATAGATTTTTCATATATCTCTAGACTCCTCACATGGAAATGATTATTTGCTCCAAGAATGAACATTATCTGTGGTAACAAATCCTGATTTGTTATGTTCTCATGTGCATCTCATTATCTTAATGTATTCATCTCATTTCTCACTTGCTAATTATTGTTCTCGAGTTTCAGTTGAATGAAAATCCTCAAACGCAAAGGTGAATCATGGAATCAGTCTTCTCTCTCAATAAAACCAAGTGAACTCCTCTGAAGTATTTGAACGATCAAGTAACTCAATCATTGAACCTGATTGACAGTCTCAGTCCGTGCTTCACCTTGAGCGGTCTACTCAAATATTGATAAAACCATCCAACTGGTATGATCTCCTCATTATACATGAAAAATTCTCAATTTCATTCATCTGAAGCATTTAGCAATTAAGATCTTAAACCTTCTGCCTCATCTAATGATGAGATGTGTTCAGTTTCAATTCAGAGAATGTGATGACCTCCAAACACGTGAAAATGGGGTGAGTCTTTGAATCTATAATTTCTAATTTCGGTTATTGCCTGAAATTGTTTTTCAGGGGATTTCAATTGACTTATTCTGTTAGTAAGGCTCAGTATATATTGAGTATTCGATGTTTCTAAAAAATTTGTTTCTCATGCATCTTATTCTTTCGGAATGCAAGCTTCTATAAAATGTTTGTTTGGTATGAAAATTTCCGAAGATAAAAGTGCAATATTACATTAATATAATAGAGTTATTGATATAAAAATACACAACTAGGTATATCTTTTTCCTCAATGCGAAGTCTGATTCACTTATTCTCAATAGTTTTTAGTTGCATCAAGTATTATCTGTGGGAAAAACTTTCTATGTTTTTCACCATAGTTTCAATTCATTCAATTAGTAGACAGGACAAAAAAAAACTTTTAGTTTCAAATGACGGTGAATTTTCTGAAAAAATTTTCTTCTCTGAAAAGTTATGGAAACAATTTAATAGGTGGTGACAGTTTATTTCGTGTGCTAACATTATATGAAATACGATGAAAAATGGTGGATTGTATCACGAAAAATAGTCATGCCTTTTCTTTTCGATTTTTTTTTGAGAGACAAAATCTATCCAATAATTCGTTATTGCCTCTGATTTTGATTCACTTCGATTTTCGTTAATTAATTAGTTTCTAGTCAAGGTGAGTTAGAATCGGAGATTCAATTCATATCGTCAGACAGAAATTGTTAGGCATCATGAGAATTTCATAGTTTTTCTCAAAAATTGATTATCTGTAGAAAAATCTCCTGATTTTGATCTACTTCGATTTTTAATATCCAATTATTTACCGGTCAGAGAGGGTAAGAATATAAGATGAATATAATTACAGTAGTGAACACATCAAACGTGTGAAGTTTCAAGTGCATAGCTCAGATTTTATAGATATCTAAAAACCCCTGATTTCGTCACTCACTCACTGATGATCACAAAAACTGTTAGGGTACTTCTCGATGTCCTATCAAGTTGAAATTTGCTAGGTGAGCTAGTTTCAGTACACAAACAACAGAAAAATTCTTAAACTCGAAACTTTCACCCCAACCCTTAGAACCAGGGGATGTATAAGTTTGTATGAGACTTCCGCCAATTTTGATGCTAGTGGTCTGGAAATTGATATATACGTAGGACTGTTTGTTATAAATGTTGAAAAAAATTTTCAAGAATTCTCAGGGAAAAATACCCCCACATTTTGAATGAGGGGTAAAATAAAGCGCTCGTAAAACGCCTCATGTGTATTTAAAACCAAATGAAATTTCCCTGTAATAACCTCAACCACAGTATCATTGTATAATGATAGGATTCTTTATACAATGGTTGTGATGGCAGCTCTAAAATACATCGCCATCGCAGCTTGAACCTAGGTAGGTACTTCTATACTTTGTACATTGTTGATTTTGAACATAAATAACTGTGAAATAGTTTGACTTGAAATAGATCTTGCAATAATTCTATTTTATTTAATTATTATTGGAGAAAAAATGAACAAAATGAAAGGATTTTGTCATAAGCAACGTACAAAAAGAATTGAAGTCCAACCAAAAACATTTTCATGTAAAATATTGCCAAGACGAGGCCGCATTTCTAACATTGTCAAAAAGATATCAACTCTTCATCTTCACAAGTCCTTATTTCACAAACTCTATGCCTTTGTCAAAATAAGTGACTTGGCCGTTTCGTAACTATAAGAACTATTGTATGACAGAAAAGTTATGAACACCTCAAGCTCAAGTGGCGAAAGAGAAACGGCCAAGTCACTTATTCCAACCAGACATAGAGTTTGTGAAATAAGGACTTGTGGAGATGAAGAGTGTAGAGTTAGCAGTTTGGCTCTACATGAGATCTGATAACTTTTTGACAATGTTAGAAATACGGCCTCGTCTTGGCAATATTTTACATGAAAATGTTTTTGGTTGGTTTCTATTTTCACAATCTCTATCATAAGAAGAACATTATTTTAGCTGCTCTCTATCAGATGTAAGAAGAGCTTTGTTGGGGCCATAATATTAGTGTGAAGCTGATTTTCATTTAGAATTATGTGTAATCATAGTTTATCTTATCTTATTTTTTAACAGGTTGTTATTTGCAATTATGTTTTTTCCCAATCTATGAAAGGCTAAGGTGTATTGGTGTATTAATTAAATTAAATTAAATTAAAATTACAATTGAAGGGGCAAGTGGAAGAAGGGTTTATGTTTCAAATATAAGTTTGTGAGAAAAATAGATTGAAGTAAGGTTAACTGGCATTTTTCAATGGAGCTAGTTCAAAAATCGATTTGTGCAATTGCACAACGTTCTGTATCTTGGACATGGATGGCGTTAAGAAAATATTTAACTGAACAAACCCCTACTACTTTTCAGATTTCTCTCTACCCTAGAGAGGAGAGTCATATTTTTTGAAATACCTATAAGCATTTATCCCAAGTTTTACGTAGTTACCTATCATGGAAATTTGATCGTTTATTAAAATACTGTTGACTAGATGAAATTATAAAGTTTCTAAAATTATTCATTGTTATGATGGGAACATCATAGGTCAAATTTCGAGGAAACTTTTTTAATTATGCCATTTGTCGCTTCAATATTTCACCATTTTCTCCCAGGTTCCCCCAAATGCAAGTCAAGAAATGAATGAATACTTCCAAATTCACCCCTCCAACACTTTTTCCCGAACGAACAACCCTTAAATCGCCTCGGACACCGCTTACCCCCGGCAGAATCACCCCCACACTTGGCTAACCTGCTCACATCCACCTTGACGAAATTTCCTGCGAAATCCCTGAAACAATAAGGGAACCGGACGCACACGTCATTCCTCATCTCGTCCCGAGGTATCGCTTCAAAGGAAACCCGCCGCCCCCGCGGAGACATGATTCGATAAAAACTGTCAATATAGAGGGGGCTAATTAGTGGCCCTCTTTCCATTCTTCCGGGCCGCAAGGAGAAAAAATTCTCGACATGCTCGCGACCCCGTAATGCGATTTCCCGCGTGCGGACCGGCACCCGGTATCGCCGGTGGAATACCAAAAATGTTCGTGCGGGGACAAAGCGCAGATCGGGGGGGCACTTAACCACGTTCGGATGAGGGATTTTCGTCTCGCTTTGTCGCTCCCGGTGCACTTCAGGGTTCGATTCGGGGGCCGGGCTCGTTAGAGTGGGGGGGCGGTGTTTGAGACGTAGTTTTACAGGTTGTCCCATAATTAGACCGAGAAACTTCTGGTGGATGTTCTAGACATATTTGAGACAATTTCGACCAAAATTATATCATACAAAATGTTTCGTTAAGGTGCTAGGACCCTCTGAAGATGACTCCAGGTGTATCGGCGCGTGTGCGTATCTGCGTTGAAATATTTGAGATAAAGAGAATGAAATATTAGAAAGAAAAATATTTAATAAAATAATAATTTGAAGGGTATATGATATTTTATTACTTAGAATTAATGAATTTTAAGTTTATTGAATTATGAAATATTAATAATAAATGATGTATATTAATGGAAGGTGTTCAATTTTAGTGTATCTCTTTCATTCTGTCTTAGTACTTTTTACCTTTCATTATTTTACAAGTTTCACATCAAATTCATAAACTTAAATATTTTTTCGTGAGAAAAGGTTTTTCCTCAATTTCTTAAGGGTTTTCTCTTCCAGTTGTGATACCTGAACTACAACATCCAACTGAAAACTGAAAGAAAATAATCAATGCATATCACGGTCGGTTTTTTTACAGAAACTAATAATGCCATCAACTGAATTCCTCTATCTTCTTTTATTTTCGCGTCATAGGCCGAAATTTAAATTTGGGCGATTTCATCTCCCCTTCTGTTTGTGCTAGAATGTTGAAATTAAAACATTATAGGGACACTTTTTTCAAGGCAATCCAGTAGCGTACTATGTTTTTTCCAAAGAGGTTTTCTTGCTGAGCTATAATAGAAAGTTGTGTTTTTTTTATTAAAACAATAGTTTATTATTATTCTCATAATTTTTTCCGTTTCAAAAATATACAGGGTGGCCATTTGAAAACGAAACAAACGAGATTACAGACGAAATAAATTTTTTCGATAGAAATGCTCGGACAGGTCGATTTCTGTTTCGAGGGGGACAACTTAAGATGTAGGTTACGGACGCATAGCGCTTCAACCCTTGCTACTACAACCCTCACCCCCAATTCTTGAATAGGGAAGATGGGGTGAGTGATACCTTATTTGAAAGGTTTTTCACAAAAAAACACTACAAGTGCCATGAAAACACCACTTCATTTGGCCACCCTGTATAACACATTATACAGGAGGGCCCAAGTAAAAAAGTACCTAATGACCAATATTTCTGTGAGTAGGTTCTAGAAAATCTTTAAAGGCTTTTTGACTGTGAGCTCAGGGATCTATGATTCTATGATCATACCCCTAATCGGGATTTCAGCCCTTCAAGATTCAAAACTCTATTGCGTTCGAGTGACACATAATTGCAAAGGTTTTGTAATTCTATTCTTGAATATACTGAACAATTTCTATTTGGTGTCGAAAGATTAACCTGTCGAAGCATTTTCTAGAGCATACTTACAAAAATATGGGGCTGAACTGTTTTAAGTGGCCCACCCTGTATAATATGTTATATATTTTGGAAGGAAAATATGATTCTTTCCAAGGCCTTTCAAACTATTGTTTCCATAGGAGGAAACACAACTAAATACTAGATTCTAGATTGCTATGAAAAAAGTGTTTGTATAATGTTTTAATTTCTACATTCTAGAACAAACATAAACGGTGATAATGGCCAAAGTTGAAATCGCCCAGATTTAACTTTTGCACTATAACTCGAAAACAAAAGAAGATGGAGGAATGCAGAGGAAGTCATCATTAGTTTCTCCAAAAAAGACGACCGTAATGTGCCATTCATTTTTCCCTATCTCGTTGGGTTAAAAAGTTCAGGTATCACCAAGTTTGCTCAGCCTGTACACTAATTGACTGGTGTAAGTTCAACTTCTCACTCAGAGCAATTTCATTGAACATAGAACATAAGAGGAAATTTTTTTCCTTCTCAGTGTTTATAAAAAATGTAACCTCAAAACTCAAAGATTATAATATCATCGCTGTGATCTTGTAACATTTTCGAGTTTATGTCAGACTTGTTTCTTATATTCATGAAAATGTTCAGAATCCTGAAAATTGTTCGTTTTATCGATTGACATTCGTCAATGCATTGTGATCATAGATTAATACTAATAACAATACTGATATTCCTCAACATATCAATCTAAATACGATTCACTCCCAATGAACAATTGGCAGGACCATATATATCATTATCAGGTTTTGTCATGAGAATTTTCGTGTTATTCCAATCCATCATGCCACTACCGGTACTGAAACACAAATCATCTGTAATCTGCCATCTACCAATGTCTTTTTTCATGTTATTTTTATGTTCAAGTTTTCTTATTTCTGAAGGTCCTGATGTTTTTGCTGGATTAAGAATAATTTTTGTTAGTTTAATTCTTGAATCATTTTGTGTTCTAAAATGGTTCTTATGTTGGATTTAGAACCAATTCTTCTCATTTCTTCCAAAAGTCTACGAACACGAAGCTTCTGGTTGGCCCCTAATTATCATTATAAATTTGTTTTGGAATACCCTTCTCTAAAAGACTCAAGTTACAAATTGGCGAATGCGGCGGGTCATCCTAAAGTACAAATTTAATTTTTTTTCATAAGAATCTCTTCCAGATACAGAAATTCAGACGGTTTTCCGAATTGCTGCCAATAAGTGCCTGGTAGCCTCGAAAAGCATGAGTATGCTTTTCGAGGCTTCTATGAACTTATACCATAGGCTACACCAAGCTCACTTTGGCCTCAAATTCCTTGTCTTTGATATTGATTTTATCTTTTCTTCATTCTTATACTTGAAAATTCTATCATTTCGGATGTCTTCTTTCGGCATATTTGGCAGAATAAGATCCACTTGCTAATAAACAGTTTCTATGACACTTCCCCAAAATGAAAATCAAACCAACAATTACCAAAATCCATATTATTGATTCATCATTGAATTCGAAAATAATTTTGAACTTTGATAGTTGTATTTTCTGCAGCTTTAATTCGACTTGTTAAAAATATTTTTTTTTAAATGCAGGAAGCACTCTAATTATTTGAGATGACATGTGACTAATATGTGTTACTCATTTGGAAAAAACATTATTCTCTTTTAATGAATTCATTACAGCATAGTTTTCAGTTATATGTTTCGTTTTTCGGTTGTCAACAACTTCCGATCCTATCAATTTTCAATACACGTCAATTCAAATTCCGTCATTTGTCAATTTTCGTAACTGTCGAGATACAATATAAAAGGCACTAGGATAAATAATCTGAATTTTTCATTGAATTTCGAGAGTATTTCACAAAACTTGACTGAAATAGAGAGGATATTGTCTAATACCCTTTGCAGAAGTCAATTCCAACACTCATGCTATCGAAAACTCGCACCTTCGTCGCTCGTTTTCGAATTTCGCATTCGTGTTGGAATAGGAGCTCATTTTGCAACTTGTTCAAGAATATACTATTCTGATGCAGCTCAAAATAACTATTCAAGAGCCACTTCTTCAAAAGTCAGAATATCGCTGATGATTGCTTACCTTCAATATGGATGAAGCACTTGATGAAGAAGCTTTATTAATCTTTCTGGAAACTTCTTCCTATAAGTTTCACAGTGAAACTTCCTATGGTCGGAGTTCATTCTCAGTGTTGAGTTTTTCAAGACGTGACTTGAAGGCACTGCTGACTGAAATCTTTGATGTACCATATCGCTAGTTGTCTAGGTTCCCTGAATGGAAAACCCTTCTTTATATGGAAATGTTTCCAACAATTCCTATTTCGGGAAAATGTTTCTGGGGTTTTCAGTTCTATAAGCGACTGAACCTTTCGCGATTGACTTGATTTTCCCTGAGATAGTTACGCAGCATCGCGAAAAAATGGAAAATGGGACAGAAAACAACCGAGTCGGTACGTCGGAAAGTTATGGAAATGGCTCTATAAGTTGCGATTTTCCACGGGAGACAGGGAGAGTGGAGGAAAGGGGAATTTTGGCCTTTAGTGATGCAAGGTGTTGTACGTGCCTCGGAAGATGCAGGGTAGGCAACGTAGATCCGCTCTTATTGGCATTATTTATTTCACTGACATGTGTTCGATATGTATATTATTGTCGGTCAATCCGTATTGCCCCTTTCAGACTAGATGGGGCCTTTATATCTCTCATACTTCATAAATATGCCGGCTGAATAGACGGGGGAGGATTTTGCGGGCAGCAACTGGCCAAGTGGACGAGTAGACGATTTATTGTTTTATATATTGGGATCCCTAAACATTTAGGAAGGTCGTTGGTCAAGTAATTGATTTAAGTAAATTTCCTCCTTTTTCAATAATTCTCCTGTGTTTGACCGATCGCATAAAATTTTATTCACCGACTGCTCCCAATGTATAGTGTCCCCCCCTTGGTTTCAATAATATTATCTACGTCCACGGGATCTCTATAGAATATTTTTAGGAAAGAAATAAGATTCAGGATTGAAATTCTAAAGGTGAGCTCCAAGTAAGACGACGACTTCTCGTATATTTTTTGAAGTTCCTAGGACTTCCGGTTTTTCCGGAAGTGACACCAACTTTCGTTTTTTTAATGGGAAAACCCATTTTTTATTGCATAAATAGATTCTTCATTGAATTCTGAGTATTTTTGTTCCCAAAAGTTCGAATTTTCCCGAGAAAATTCTCTTTAAATGAGGAAATACGAAAAAAAATCTCAAAATTGAACTCTGTTGAAATACAGACAACTTTAAGGTCTTTCCATTAAAAATTCTCATTTTTGAGAATCTCCGAGAAGAAAGGCTGATGCTTCTTTTCCGATAGCGTGATTTTCAGAATATGATACCGGAGGTCAAAGTTAGAAGTGACGAAACATCAAAAAAACCGTTTTTTTCACATTTGAACCCCAGTTTTCAAAGCATTTTTTATATCTTTGTCAAAAAATAATAGGATCATACGTCGAAGACTTTTATCCGAAAATGAATATTTTTCGAGATATTCAGGAAAAACGATTTTGTCTTCAATTTTCAATCTCATTCCGAATGTGTTTGTTCACTGGAAAATAATTAGACGTCAAGTGAAATTTTTGGGAATCTCTGTTATCGAGAAAATATTTTTTTAAAGTTTAGACGAGTTTTTCTTTATTTTTTAAACCATTTTCCCCAAATTCTTAATTCAAGAGAATTTCTTTTTTGTCATGGTAGGGAAATTTGAATTTTCAGTAATGAAATTATTACATGTTCTGTTAATTTTTTTTTCAGAAGCATCAAAAATTATTTCAAACTATTTTTTTTTGCATTCCTGAGAATTTTTTACGTTGACTAATACTCACATTGAGAACTAACCATTTGTTGCTCTCGCATGACAGATGATAATTCAAGAACTTAACTCGTCTTATTAATACAAAATATTTTTTCTCGATAACAGAGAATTCCAAAAATTTCACTTCACCGCTAATTATTTTCCAGTAAAAAATCACATTCGGAATGAGATTGAAAATTAAAGACAAATTGTTTTTCCTGAATATATCGAAAAATATTCATTTTGGATGAAAGTCTTGGACGTATGCTCCTATTATTTTTTGACAAAGATTTCGAAAATGCTTCGAAAAAATGGGGTTCTAATTTGAAAAAAAACGATTTTTTGATGTTTCGTCACTTCTAACTTTGACAAATAATTCGTGACCTCCTGTATCGTATTCTGAAAATCACGCTATCGGAAAAGAAGCATCAGCCTTTCTTCTCAAAACTGAGAATTTTCAATGAAAAAACCTCGAAGTTTTCTTATGCAATGAAACATGGGTCTTCCGATTTAAAAAACGAAAGTTGATGTCACTTCCGGAAAAACCGGAAGTCCTAGAACCTTCAAAAAGAAGTCGTATTCTTACTTGAAGCTCACCTTCAGAATTTCAATCCTGAATGTTGTGTTTTTCCTGAAAATATTCTATAGAGCCATATTCGTGAATAATCCTGTATATACTGGGTGTTTTCATGACTCAGTATATTTTCGTCAAATCTCGTATCTCATCACAAACAAGTTGAACGCACCCGGAAGTATCATCGCCATTATTAACCCCCAATCGTCTGAGATCGAAGATTATTAATTGCCCCCTTTTGCGATAGGGGCAAAGAAAGTAGTTCAATTTTGAGATTTTTTTTTTCGTATTTCCTCATTTATAGAGAATATTTTTGGAAAAATTCAAACTTTTGGAATCAAAAAGACTCAGTATTCAATGGAGAATCCATTTATGCATTAAGAAATGGGTCTTTCCATTTGAAAAACGAAAGTTGATGTCACTTCCGGAAAAAACCGGAAGTCCCAGAACCTTCAAAAAATATACGAGAAGTCATCTTCTTACTTGAAACTCACCTTTAGAATTTCAATCCTAAATCTTATGTCTTTCCTAAAAATATTCTATAGAGTCATATTCGTCAATAACCCTGTATAATTCATATCAAAATAGAACCGAATTAAAATTTCAACTGACCAGAACACAACCTTTTCGGATTCTTACCAAATTTTTCAAAAACACCGACTGGGAAAATGCATACAAAAAATTTACCGCCACCTGGATTATAAGACTCGCTCCCTAAACTTCAAACGGCAATACAAGAAATGAAAAGCAACTATCCCGCTCCTAAACAGACGAATTATGAAGCCATTGTGACCTAAGTGAACGTAATTTTAAAGTTGGGGACAGACCGCTTTCCCCTTGGGTATTTCGCGAGACCCGGAATGTATCAATTTATTTTGATCCCTTTAAGTTGCCGACAACGAGGGGATCTTTTGAGGGGATAAATTGAATCTTAATTGGGTCAGTTTTCTTTGCCACTTCGAGGACCTCAATGCACCGACTTTAGGCTCGCTAATACCTTCTTGAAATAGTCTGAGAACTAACTGGATTCGTTAAACTCTCAAACATCAATTTTATCACTCACATCATGAAAAAGTATTTTGATAATAACTGGTAGGTGCTCTATAAACTCATATAAGAAGTCATATTTTGAGTTCATTAGCAGAATGAGTAATTTTCTTTATCGTTCACTTAGAAGTAGGTATTATTTCGCACTCTGAGAACAGTGACTACCACTCATTTGACTCTTATGTATTCTGGAATACATTGTGAAAAATATGCAAAAATGAAGATGAGGAATTGCAGAAATGTTAATGTTGGGTCGATGTTGTGCGAGAGTAACGAGTTCAAACATGAAATAATAATATTCCTATATATATTCTTCTGATTGAGAGAGCTTACATAATACAATACATATTGAAACAAAAAAGCAACTAGCTGGGGTTAGTGCAACACATGAAAACCATACAGGTCTGTAGTATGATAAAATGAGGAAAGGGAAAACACCCCAGTAGAAAAAAAAACCCTGACTTCGCCCGTATTAGAAAAAAAATTAGTAAAAATATCATGCACCATATATCAGAGGATATTGGGGGACAACTACGAGATCAAAAGAACATCTTCATGTAGTTGTTCTATGGGCAGCAGAGAAAAACAGACTCTTCACCAATCTACCCGCAATTCTGAATCTGAAATGAAAAAAAATCAGAAAAAACTAGTTATTTATAATGAATCAAATTATTTTCGAATTAACCACCCATTGCAGAAATTCATTCTTCATAAATTTGTTATGACAGAAATGTCACAAAATTTGAATGAAATGAAAAAACCCAATCAATTTCCTTTTTTTGTTTCGCTAAACATTAGAAAACTGATAACACAACAAGCTAAACCGTAAATTGGATTAAGTGAAAAATCAATGAGTACATAACTTTCAATTGTCCACTTTCACGAAGATGTTTCTCAGTTGTCGAGTGGGTTTTTTAGAAGACCTCAACACCATGTTCAGTGGATAATTTCGGAACGTAATTACTTTTGTCCTCCGAATTCCTTCAATATTCAAATTTAAATTCTTAGCCTTGCTCTCTGATTGTGAGGGTTTTTTCGAACCAGGTACGACCATCCAAGCGATGATTTTTTAGAACTTCATTTGTTTGAAGACCGCTACAGGACCCCAATGAAGGGAAATCATCTCCCATTGATAAATCTTATAACACAAGGAAACGGAATATTTTTCGGAACCAAAAATGACGACATATTCCGAATAATGATTCGATAACACTCTGTATACAAATTCCTTTTCCTCCTTGTTTAATTGAATCGTTATTCTCACGAGAATTCTTTTGCATAAGTCTTATAATGCTCACCAGGAGAAAACATTTTTTAAATTCAATGTCGCATTACTTGAAATCTCTGAAATTATGTGAGGGGTGATGCGATATTCAGGAAGATTAAGTCTCATCCACTAAATGGTAATAGAATAGTAATGGCAGATTATTAAGCTGTGACAGACACAGGGGAGGGCAGAGGGCAGACTCTTACGGATCCTTCTTCCGAATATTTCTTAGATGATAATTGACAATTATTGTCACTGAGTGGAAAAAAAATTCAGAAAATTCTCTTTTGCACAAGGTTGGCAAATTTGGTTATATCCGAGCTACAATTTTCAACCCAACGACGATTGCAACTTTGGTCATTATCTCCTTTTCTGTTCGTGCTAGGATGTTGAAAAGAGAACATCACACAAACACTTTTTATAGCAATCCAATTGAGTACTATGTGTTTTCCCAAGAGGTTTCCTTGCTGAGCTATAACATAAATTGCGTTCTTTCTTATGGAAGTAATAGTGTATTATGTTATGACTCAGAAAGATTCCTCATTTTTTTTCATTTCAAAAATATATAAGACATTATACAGGGTGGCCCACGTAAAAAGGTACCTACTGATCAATATTTCCGTGAGTAGGTGAGTAGGTTCTAGAAAATGCTTTGACAAGTTTTTGAGGCCTTCTGACTGTGAGCTCAGAGGTCTATGATTATACCCCTAATCGGGGTTGCAGCCCCTTCAAGATTCAAAACTCTATTAGATTCGCGCGTGACACATCATTGCAAAGGTTTTGCAACTCTATTCATGAATATACTGAATAGTTTCTATTTGGTATCGAAAGAATAATCTGTAGAAGCATTTTATAGAGCATACTTGCAAAAATATGGGGCTGAACTGTTATATATTTTGGGAAAAAAAAATGATTTTTTCTGAGTCATTTCAAACTATTTTTTCCATAAGAAAAAACACAACTTTATGTTATAGCTCAGCAAGTAAAACTCTTGAGAATAAACATAGTACTCTACTGGATTGCTATGAAAAAGTGTTCGTATAATGTTTTAATTTCAACATTCTAGCACAAACAGAAACGGAGATAACGACCAAAGTTGAAATCGCCCAAATTTCAATTTTGGCCTTTAACTCGAAAACAAAAGAAAATAGAGGAATGCAATTGATATCATTAAGAGTTTCTGCAAAAAAGAATACCGTAATGTGGCATTAATTTTTTTCTATCTCGTTTGGTTGAAAAGTTGTATGTAGTTCAGGTATCATCAATTTTGTCCACCCTGTACATTTCTTCTCACAGAGATCCACAGAAACCTGAATTCCTGGTCTTTTTGAAAAACCATATTACACGAAATGCGGAAAGTTTAACATATATCAAAAAACAAAGTATCTTTGCATATTTTGTCATGAAAAAGTAGTGTGAAAATTTTTAACTTGAAATGTCATATCTCCAAAAGGTTGCAGACTCAGCGAATTTGGGATGCACTGTAACTGCGATTTTGTCACATTAAAAACTTGGTTTTATTTTTATAGAAATCATATTATATTTTTAACTTTGTTTTAACACATAAGAATTGAGATTTCGTAACTTTTTCTTAGTAGGTTAATGGATGTAAGCACAACTCATCTCGATTTGAATCTGCAATTTTGAGTGAGAACCCCATCCAAAAGTACTTTAAAGATTTCTGATCAAACAAACAAAAAATCCACTTGTTTTCATGGAAAAATTCCTAATTCAGGATATTTATCATAATATTCAATTGATAACCATAAAACATTCAGTCTGGAATAGAACAAACAAAATGAAGTGAAAAATAAAACACTTTGTGTCGAGATAGAATATAGAATATTCTTTCAGCTCCAAAACTCGAAAACAAGCAGAACTTACCGAGAAATCAATATTCTCTTCGACGACGACTGTCGGACCAATTCGGTAATAAAAGAAACCAGCGTGAAACCTGACAAAGGTCTTGATTTAAACTTCCAACCTGCATGTGGTATTATTTCACCCGAACTAGCGCGAAATCTTTTCAAACATCCATATTCTCCTGTGGCACATAGGGGCGCTAATGATGGTGTTTCCTCCTTCCTGAAATGCCCGAAAATCACTTCCCCCAGACTTTCAGACCGCTCTGTAGATCGTGCGGCACAAAGATGAGAACTTTGGTTTTAACTTCTGAAGGAAATATTGATAATACACTGCGCAAAAAATTTACGCACATTCTGAAAATCTCGATTTTAATGAAAGTTAACTCAACATTGACTTTATAACTTATTTTTTATGTTCTCTCGGGAAGGTTTTGAACGAAACAAGACACATTAAATGGAAGAAAAATTCAGGATTTCACCGAATCTTATGTGAAAGAAGAGAAATGAACAGTTTTCAAAATACTGAAATGCTGATACGCGATTTAATACTTGCTATTTTCACCCTTCCAGCTCGGCAACGACGGTTCATACGGTTCTCCGAGTTGGATTCCTAAGTCATTAAGAGTAGCTGGATGATTTTCTGAACTTCTCAGCCTTCTATTGAGGTGTCCCAAACCTGCTCAATCGGATTGAGATCTGGACTTCTTGCTGGCCATTCTATTCGAGAGACTTCAACCTCTGAATGATGCGCCCACGATGGGGTCTGGCATTATCGTCCATAAATATGAAATTTTCACCAATGTATGGGGCAAATGGCACTACATGCTCTTCAAGAATGTTCCTTATATACTTATCAACATTCATAGCTCCATTATCAACGACCACTAGGTCTGTGTGAGCAGTCGAAGATATTCCATCCCATAGCATAATCGATCTTCCCCCGTAAACCAGTAGTATTCAAGAAATTGCACTGAGCATATCTTTCATGTGGACGTTTATATACAAGGGAACGTCGATCACAATGGTAGAGGCAGAATCTAGACTCATCTGTGAAGAGAACTCTTTCGCAATCGGCCTCTTCCCAATGGATATGCTCTCTCGCAAAATCCAAACGCGCCCTTCGATGGGCTGGGGTAAGAGCTGGGCCTCTTGCCGCGACACGAGACCTTAAATCATATTCTCTGAGTACTAATTTGCACCCCATGAGTTTGCTTAAGCTGATTTTGAAGGAGGTGAGCGGTTGCAAACCGTTGTCTCAACGAAGAAACTCTCAAGTAACGTTCTTGAATGGCAGTTGTTAGTTGTTACCCGTGGTCTACCCTGTCCTGGTCTTCGGACATTCATACCTGTCTCCCTGAATCGCTGCAACATTCTGGACACACTTGTATGGGAAACTCCAAACCTTTCTGCAATTCTTGTGTATGTCTACCCTTCTTCTCGCTAAACTACCGCTTGTGCACATTCCTCTTGAGTCCAATTGCGTGTTTCGCGTTGCATAGCGATCGAGTGTAGAAAATCAAACGAAAGAAAAACTATTGATCACTAGAATTGATCGAGAACAACTGATTTTAGAATGGAGCCAATACATTCAAAATCTAATAATATTATCTTTTTTTATTCCTGCTGGGAAAAAACATCTGTATTGAAGAAAAACGTTGAAGGTTAATAACATATCCATGAATAATTCTGATAAAAATAAGCATCATTGAGAACACCTTCAGTTCTAGAATAAATTTGAGATAATAATGTGCGTTAATTTTTTTGCTCAGTGTATGAAATATCTGAGTTCATTAGCAAAGATAATGGTGAGTAACCGAAAAATTTCAAATGATTATTTTCAGCTTATTGACAATTAACAAGGCTCTTTACTGTTTGACAGATGAGAAATCAGAGCAAAAAACTCACATTCCAAGTTATTTTCGAAGTCATTGTATTCGAACTGATGATAGTATCTGTAGGACTGATTATTTTCCTCAAAAAAAATGAGGTTGCCAATTTAAAGAATGATACATACCATTCACTAAATCCTCAGAAAAAAATGCACAAAGTTATCAAAACAGAGTAACTGCTCAACCATTTGGATGACCTCATTTCATTTCCCAATGCCAATGTCCGGTTTCTTAGGATTCCAGTATGATGGTTTCCGTTTACACTATTTTCATATTTGGGTCTTTTCTTTCATGCCAATTTATTTTTATTTTATTTGGCATTTTGTCATTGTCCTTTTATTATTATTTCCAATAGGGATTTTCATATTATGTTTGAATTCCATTTGGACGAAGTCTGTTTATGTGTCAGAGTACATTTTGAGTGTGTTTTTTTCGTACTTTTCAGGTTATGTCGTGCATTTAATGCATTTGCGTAGGCACCCAACAGGAATGCTCACAGTTATGAAGAAAAGTCAAGAAAAATGCGGTAAAATGAGTACAAATGTGTGGCTATAAACACTTGACGAATATCATCTTTTCCACTTAACAAACCAAAATCCTAGTTAAGATTTATGTCGCTCAACATAATTAAATAGTAAAAAAGCTATATTTAAAACAGTATATTATGGATTAAATTTAGCGCCACCTTGTGAAAAAGGTTGTATATCAACTTCCAATAATACCGGACGGAATATTCAATTCAAAACCCCACGAGATCCAAGATGACGGGGCCACTTCCAAACTGGCGACCGATTTATCTCGAAAATAAATGGAGGATCTCGAGCGGGAGATAAACACTCCTTTTGAATCTTAATTCCATTGAGCCTCACGAAACCGCGAGCATCTTGTATAATTTTAACGCATCGACTGAAGAGGGCGCTCGCGAGGGGGGTGATCTCTCGAAATTTAAATTTGTAGTGGGTGACTTTTATGAATTATTCATCGGTAAACATAGGAATATACAGATATCGGCGCCCCCTAGCGCCGACTGATGCGATATTAATTAACTGGGGTTTATATACACGTTCTAACCACTATTAATCACATCCTGGGACGGGTGGAGGAGGATGTTCCCCCTTTCAGACCCGTTGGGAGACGCGTTCTCTTAATCTGTGCACTTGTCGACTTAATGTGTCAACGATCATCTACAAGCCGCTATCAGGAGTGGAGAAATTTTCAAGGGAAGCGAACGGAAGGCTAGTGGAATAGAGAATTGATTTCACGTGATGTTTCGAACTGAAAAAAGCTGCAAATTTTGAACCACCAGCAAGCAAATGTAGCGAGTGTCTATACAAATGGCACTGTACTATGACAACAACAAAATTCACACATAAACAGACTTCAAATCGCATTCAAACATTACATGAAAAATCCATATTGGAAATGAAAATTAAGCACAAGGATAAAATAGATAAATAACAGAACAGGTTATTCTCATAAAAATAAATCAACATAAACGACAAAAACCGAAATCAGAAAATACTGTAAACCAAACCAGACATTGGCATAATGCGTGTTGCCAGATTGTTCAATATTCATAGATATCTAGAACTGGCATTGAAGAATGTTATATGAAGGGTAAAACAGGGAGGTATGACGCGATTTCGGTGTAGGGATGGGCAAAGAGCAGAAATATATCGATATATATTGTATCGATATTTTTCGACAGTATCGAATATCGATTCGATATATCGAGCGAAAAATATCGATATATCGATATATTTGCCAAATCTCAACAGAAAGTTACTCGTTACTCCTGTGCTTTACCAGCGACCTGTTTTTTCTGCAGCTGTGATAAAAATTCGTTTTTTTCGTTGATCTGAAATAAAAAAAAAAGTTTGGCCCACCCTGTAAAAATCTTCTCATTGTTTAGAAAGCGCTTCTTATATC
Source organism: Hippodamia convergens (assembly GCA_038502775.1). Taxonomy (NCBI): domain Eukaryota; kingdom Metazoa; phylum Arthropoda; class Insecta; order Coleoptera; family Coccinellidae; genus Hippodamia; species Hippodamia convergens. The sequence goes on from JAVSIQ010000266.1 coordinate 65,346, forward strand.
GCCTTTTCTGCTCTATCAAATTTTGAAAACCGTTTGCCAATATTTCCTGCCGTTTCGAAGAAAAAAAATGTTGAAATTTTTCTTTGATTTCTTCGATAGCTTGAAATTTTTTTAACAGGTCCGCCTAAAAAAATTTTTCTCATTTCATAGTCGAAAGGACTCGATCCCAAATTTTTTTTAGACATAGTTGAAATCAAAAAATTTTTTTTGGGGGTTACCCCCAAGTGACAAAAAGTTTTTCCACATTCCAAATAACTTTTTCCAAAAAAACATATTTTCCAAAAATCAGCTCCGTCCAAAATTTGGGGGGAAAGGGGAAATCGAATTTTTTCCTCCCTCAACTTGCCCATCAATCATTTGAACAAAACACTTGTCACCATCTCTCCACATACCCCCAATTCCCAATTTGATGTTTGTGTGATATCAAAAAATATCGAATTCGATATTGTGAAATAAAAATCGATTATATCGAGAATGAAAATATCGACGATATTTATCGATATTTATCGGAAAAAATATCGATATTTTTATATATCGATATTTTTTGCCCATCCCTATTTCGGTGCAGGCAGTGCTATGTGCCTAAAATAGATGCATGCAGACGTTTTACTCTTGCCGTTTTTGAAAAATCGTGTTAAAACTGCAGTAAAGTTACAAGATATTTGGTGATATATACCTATTTGGGAAGTACTCAAAAGTTTGATATGGGTTTTCTCTCCCAGTCTCCGAAACAAGAAACAATTAGAAACATTTTTTAAATAATAGAAGAAAGGCCCCTGCGTACAAATTTGAGCACTAATTTGTCAGGGGCCAAAACTATACAAGAAGAAATTGTTGCCTAACAATGAACAAAAAAAAAACACTTTGAACCCTGAAGCGTTACGTTTCGGAGTCTAAATCAGACTCCTTCGTCAGACAATTTCTATCTTTCATACAACTTCGCAGAATCGTGACAATATTTTGATTGAAATTTGTCAATATATGATGAACATAGATTAATATTGATTACAAGATTCTGATATCGTTATTTTATATCAAAATTCCCTGAAACTAGTTCTTTTTTCAATAAATCCATCCAAATTCGATCTATTCCTACTGAACAATTGGCGAGATTATTAGCCTCATCCAACAAAATACAAGCTGACCCCTTGATTTTTCTTTTATAAACATCAGGTTCCGTCATTGAAATTTTTGTGCCATTCCAATCCATCATGTGATTGCCGGTATTGGAACCCACATGATCTGCTACCTACGATCTACCAATATCTCTATTTTTTATGTTATTCTTATGTTCACGTTTTCTAATTTCTTGATGTTTCTCCTGTATAAGATTTTCCACAACTACAGGGAATATTGTAAATATAATTTTCTGATTTTTGGTTCTCCTTCAAAGGTTTAGTTCTTTTTAATAAAGATCGTAAATAATTTTTTGTTTTGAAAACAGTTTTAATGTTGAATTTAGAACCAATTAGTTAAATTTTTTCTGAAAGTCCATGGACATAAGGAATCAAATTTATTAAAATTGACGGTTTGTTGTTGGTTCCTGATTGTTATTATCGTTTTGACGCAAATTTGTTCTCTCTGAATTTGAAATAGTTTTTTCTATGAAATTCGTTGGATATTGATTATCCTCAAAAATAACTTTTATGAAATTAATTTCGTAATTTCGTATTTCAGTTGTCGATGAAATTAATTGCGCTCTATCATGAAGTGTTTTTATAATACCTCTTTTGAAACTTATTTGATGATTAGAATAAAAATTTATAGATCGATTCGTATGTGTGTTTTTTCTGAACACACTTGTTTCAAAATGATTTAAAAAATTTTCTTATCGAAACATCTAGTACATTATTTTGTTCCAACTCCATTGTGAATTTTATTGTAGGTTCTTTATTATTGATATGATTGAAAAATTTGATCAATTCTTCTCTTGCATGTTGACAAATTCCAAAAATTTCATCGACATAACGCCACCAAATCTTTGGTTTCAGTTTATATTTTTCAATATGGTTTGCTTCAAAAAATTCCATGGAAATGTTGCTTATTATTGGTGATAAAGGAGAACCCATAGCCATACCGAAGTTTTGTTTGTAAAAATCATCATCTAATTAAAAATATGTCGATTTCAGACAAATATCTAACATTTCCATTATATTATCTACAGTTAATTTCGAATTTTCATGAAAAGTATTGTCATCCATTTATTTTCTTTTTACTATTTCAAGTGTTTTATCGACCGGAACATACGGAAAAGGATTTACTACATCTGAATTCGACATATTTTAAATTAGATGATGATATTTACAAATAAAAAACATTTTCATGGAATTTTTTTTAAGAAAACCATATTGAAGAATAAATCCTCAATTATTTCCTTTTACCATTCCCATTATTTTTTAACGCAATTTGCATGAAGTCTGTTTATGACTAAATTTTTTTTTTTCAGAGTGCCATTTGTGTAGGTACCCATTGGGTTCCAAAATGGCGAAGGAGCTAGGCTACCAATACCGACTATTTCCTCGGGCAGAACTGATCCTGAAACCTCTAAGCGATTTCCCATTTCTCTCTCCATCAGAGGCATCATAAAATCGAAACGTTATTGCCGTGAAATAAAACGGGCCCGCCCACACAAATTATTCGATTGGAAACCCCTTATTAGCCCCCATATTGTCCCGAGTTCGCAGAAAGGGATCTTGGCCCATCGACATATATATCTCTAGACGAGCGGACTTGTGAGTTACTGTTACTCTGTCGTTATCTTGTTTGTTTGCTTCTGGAGGGTTGGGATCCATGGGTTACGGCAGGAGTCGAAGGACCCCGGGAGTTATGAGGAAGAATCGGAATGTGGTTATGGGAAATTGAAAAAAATCTTACGAATTAGGCAGCGAGCATGGTGAAGCATTCTTCCTAAGGAGAACGAGAATCGTATATTCTGTAATGAAGGCAGAATGAAAATTAGATTCCAGTGAATCATTGCGAAGGCGAGCCGGAGGCGAGCCTGAGGAATCAGGAGTATCGGATTTTCATTCTAACCGAGTAACAGACTATACTTTCTCCAACACTGTTGAAATAACGTTAGATATTGAATCTTTGAATTTGAAGATTTATTTTGGTAACCCTCATTCATACCTGAGTTTAGAATATCCTCCTGACTCCTGATGTCCAATAACATCGAAATTTTTTTATTTATCTATTAATGTAATGAATTTAAGGCAGGAAATTTTTTGATCTAACTTATTGGATGAATGAATGAACGCCTTGAGGTTGCATCTGTCTCGCTGCTTTGTTGCAGTGTGTTGCCATTTGATTGAGAAGTTTGTGTTTACGATTGCGCCATTAACCAACTGTAGCGAGTGAATTGAAAATGCTGCGAAATGTAATTCAGGGTGTACCTAAATTCGAAAACAAATTTTTAATCTGGAAGAAGTACCCTATTTTCGTGCTTGACAGGCAATACTAGCTTTAGAAAATTTTCATTTACGATTTATTCATAATAATGGTCATCTCAATGAACATCATTTTTTGTACTTTTCTTTGAGTAAAATTTCTCAAGAAATTTGTATGACGTTTTCTCTGTTTAATGAACAGGAATTCCCAAATGATATATTTATATCACCTTCAATATGATGTTAGGACTCAGGAGGATATAACAGATGAAAAATATTGTCAGGATATAATGCCAGTAGTGAACCCATCAAACGTGCAAAGTTTCAAGTGCATAGCTCGTACATTTAAGATTTAATAGATATCTAAAAATACCTGGTTTCGCCACTCACTCACTGATGATCATAAAAATCGTAAGGGTACTTCCAGATGTCCTATGAAGTCGAAATTTGGTATGTGGGCTAGTGTCAGAACACAAACAACGGAAAGAATCTTAAACTTGAAACTTTAATGCCAACCCTTAGAACCAGAGGATGTATAAGTTTGTATGAAACTTCCGCCAATTTGGATGCTAGTGGTCCGAAGATTGATATAAACGGAGGACTGCTAGTTATGAATATTGAAAAAAATATTCAAGAATTCTTGTTGAAAATCACACCCACATTTTGAATAAGGGGATAGAATAAAGCGCTCGTGAATGCCTCATGTGTATTTACACCAAATACAATTTCTCTGTAATGACCTCAACCACAGTTTCCATTGTGTGATCATTGTATAAAGATAGGATTCTTTATACAATGGTTGTGATGGTAGCTCGCAAATACATTGCGATCGCAGCTTGAATCTAGGTAGGTAAAGGTATATTTCTCCACTTCGTACATTGTTGATTTTTATCATGGATTGTGAATTAGTCTGACTTGAAATAAATTCCGCAATAATTATATTTTCAATCGATTATTATTGAGGGAAAAAAAACAAAATAAAAATATTTTGTCATAAGCAACTTACAAACTGAACAGAACTTAAATCCAAACAAAAACTTTTTCAAGAAAATGAAAAATGTGGCCTTTTCGGAGGCCACATCGAGAACATTTTCGAAACATAGATGAATTGAAAATAGTAATCATCGAAATGAATACCATTTTCAATTTCCAAGCTCATAGATCTTTCATCATGAGGTTGGAGAAATGATATTAGATTTTGTCACTGAGATGAGGCCTTGTCTGGCCTCATCAGTATCCCATTTATCTCAGAGACAAAATCCTCATAAAAAACTTCGATATTTAAAGCAATTGGTTGTGAAGTAATGAGTAAAATAATTCAAAGTACTAAGGTGGTGACATCCAATTGCGTCAAAATGAAGTTTTAAATCTCCAATCAAATGCTAAGAAGGAAATCTGTACCAATTGTTTCAAATATCGAAGTTTTTTATGAAGATTTTTGTCTCTGAGATGTATGGGATACTGATGAGGCCAAACAAGGCCGAAACCGGTATTTCTCACATTGTCAAAAAGTTTTTTCACCTGACACTCACGTAGTGGAAGAGAAACGGCCAAGTCACTTATTTCGACCAAGGCACAGAGTTTGTGAAATAAGAACTTGTGAAGTTGAAGAGTGTAGAGCTCGGCTCTACATGAGATCTTATACCTTTTTGATAATGTGAGAAATACGGCAATATTTTACGTGAAAATGTAAATACATGCAATGTATAATCGACAAAGTTCCACATGAGATCGTCGTTTCAAAAACTCTTGCCCGTTTTTCTATTGCAATCGAACATAACCCCCAAGATTCCGAAAACGCGTAAATAATGATTGAAATCAGAAACCACAACATGTTTAACGACAATCGTGGAAATAGAGAGGAAATCGAGCGAACGTAAACCATTATCGTGTTCTCTAATCACTGCGGTTGGTGGTTACTAATGATGGCATTGTCTAGGCCCCAGGAGAACAGTTTAGCCCTGAATGCGAGATCATTCTTTGTCGGGGAGGAAAAGGAACGCATTAGGTTCACTTATTGTCCTTTTTAGCGAGGACATCTATTACCGCTTGATTTATTACTGAAAGGATTCTGATGACGATTAGTTTGAACTATTTCAAATGGTTTCGATTCTAATTTTTTGAACGTTTTTTAATGAATAGTATATTCCAAAACAAGTTGCAAAATTGGCTCTTATTCAAACACGCATGCTTAATTCGAAAACGAGTGACGAAGGAACGTCAGAATTCAATAAAAATTTCAGATTTCACATCCTAATAGTGACTTTTGTATTATATCTTTTCTGTTGGTGTGACTGTTACAAAAATTGAAAGATTACGGAATTTGAATTGAAGTGTGTGAAGTCAGTGTTGACAACCACAAAAAGAAAAATATAACTGAAAATATTGCTGTAATGAATTCATTACAGCACTGCTTTTGGTACTGTAATGAACACATTACGATTCTGAAATAGAGAGTAGTATATTGCAGAATGGGCTCCTATTCCAATACGAATGGGTCGCAAGTTTTCGAAAGCATGAGTGTTGGAATTTCCTTCTGATACGAGAATTAGACTACTTTTTTTCTGTTTTAATCAAAATTTTGTAAAAAAACTCTCGAAATTCAAATGAAAATTCAGATTAGTGACTTTTGTATTGTACCTTGGCAGTTGGTGTGAATTACGAAATTTGACAGTTTACGGAATTTGAATTGATTTCATTGAGAATTGAGAGGATCGGAGGTCAGTACTGACAACCAAAAAATGAAGAATATAACTGGAAACAATGCTGTAATGAATTCATTACAGCACTACTTTTAGTACTGTAAAGAACTCATTACGATAGTGAAATAAAGAAAATTAATTATCGATTGAAACATATTATGGAAGGTCTCTACATTTTACTGGATTTTCTGATGAAGGAGTTTCATATAGACTCCGAAACATTACAAAATTTGAGAGTTCGAGGGGTTATTTTTTTCTTTGGTAGGCAACAATTTTTTAAATTACGTGAAACTTGTGCACTAATTCGTCAGGGTCCTGATAGAATATTTAGAAAAAATTTCTAATCGATATTTGTGTTCCTACCACCTAGTTCTACACGTGAGCTTGTGTCAATTCAATTCAGAAGTATTCCCATAAACCTGCCTTTCAAGTTGCAAAAAGATGAAAATTTCCTTCAGTTAGGATCGATATATGAAACCATGTGCCAGGCAAAATACGCTGAAATGTCATGAAGTTAATATGGGTTCGCAACCATTTCAAGCCCACCAATATAACCAACAGGAATTCTCCTTATAATTCAACTTGAAATTATTAAGAGTAAATCCCATGATAATTCTAGAGTACCAAATATTTTTATCAGCAGAATCAAACTAAAAATTCCACACAAAATGGACTTCTAATACAGCTTCAATAAAAAAAAAATACTTGACATAGGGTCACCTCTAAACTTCGAATGCATTAACTGATGCGAAAGAACAAATAGGCCACTGTACTGATTGACATACAGGGGAAATAATCGAAAGAAGTAATTAATTAAATGATATCGAAACACTTCAACAATGCAGTTGTTCCAAAAAAACCTTAACTACCTTTCGTGAATGATCCTGTATATACAGGGTTTACCAAGTTGGACGACGCATTAGGCGTTTCTGGAGAACTGGACCTATTTGAAATCTGAAATTTGGGATTATGATATTGTTTGCCATTATCTACCGAGCTGAAATATTCTTGCAGCCTGAGCACTTTCAGTTATACAGGGAATGAAAAAAAAATTCAAAAAATAATTTTTTCTATATTTTTGTTTTCTAATTCGATGGAGTATTCAATTGTGAATACATTCGTCATAATACTTTTCAAAATATCTCGAAAAAACTGAAGAAAAAGATGAGAGTATTCGAAATTATGTGTGTGTTATTCCTAATCTAGATAGTACAAACCGTTTTCACCTTTTTGAAATCGGAATTTTTCAGAATTTTGAAAAACTCGTTACAGGGTGTTCCAAATGTTGGGTCAAAAAATTGGGATTAAGATTGGCCAAAACTTTCGTTTTTCAAATTAGAACCCTATTTTTTATGATTGCGTTGGATTGTTCGAATAAAAATGATGATAATGTTCCATCATGTTAATGCTCCTAAAATCAATAATTCTTGAGTTATTCAGGATTTCCTGATTTCATGTCGTACGTAGCTTCAAATTCATAGAATCTGTTTCATATCAACAATGACCTTGGTCATAGAAGATATATTATTTCAATAACTCAGTAGTGAAACCTCTTCTCTGAATTCATTCATCATTGTTGATATTGAACAGATTTCATGAATTTGACGCTACGTACGACATAAAATCAGGAAATTCTGAATAACTCAAGAATTATTAATTTCAGGAGCATCAACATGTTAGAACATTATCATCATTTTTCTTCTCAGAATCCAACGCAATCATAAGAAAATAGGGTTCTAATTTGAAAAACGAAATTTATGAGCCAATCTTGATCCCAATTTTTGACCCAACATTTCGAACACCCTATGAGGAATTTTTCAAAATTCTAGAAATGTACAATATTTCCACAATCTTCGACTTCAAAAATGTGAAAACGGTTTGTGCTTAAGATATTCAGAACAGGGAAAACAAACATGATACCGAATACTCTTAATTATCTCCCTTTTTTCTCCAGTTTTTTTTCGATATTTTGAAAAGTATTTTGACGAATGCAACTATTTGAGTACGAATTTATTCAGAATTGCATACTCTATCAAATTCACAAAAACAAAAAAACAGAAAAAGAAAAAAACAGAAAGTGGTCAGACTCCAAAAATATTTTAGCCCGGTAGATAATGTCAAACAATAACATAATCTCAATTTTCAGATTTCAAATAGGTCCAGTTCTCCAGAAAACGCCTAATAGGCCATCGAACTTGGTACACCCTGTATATACAAACTATTGTGACACAAGCTATAAAGATGGGTTACATCTTCGAAAATTTTTTCCCAATTTCATCTAAGCTATGGCCAGAACGAAGTGAGTGAGAATTACGGAGTTCTTATCGAAATTCTCCAATTTCAAAGTCGGTTATAATAAAATTAAAAAAGGGGGGTGCGTTTAGCGATGAAAAAGCGCGCCGCGCCGCATAACGAGGCACGCTTCCAACGGTAGCATCGACTTTTCGCATTTTGCTGACTTTCGCAATTCCATCCTGTGTGCCGTTAACCCTGCTCCAACAACCGTTTCAATGCCAGACACCACATTCGAATCGTCCTACAGAGCTGCTTTGTCTCTATATTATAGCCTAGAAACGCAAGATTGTTATCATATGTAATATGTGTCATACAGGGTGTTTTAAAGAAGGTCGTTAGGTAGTATAAAACTCAAAAATAATTGGGGTTTGCTCAGTAAAAAAAAAAACTATATCACCTCTAGGTAGTCATTTAATAAAAAGTAAACAAAAACCACAATAGAAAATTCGTCATTGATACATAAAAGAGAACAACTATAAAAAACTAGTTCTCTGAGAACAGTATGAAATTCTCAAAAATAAGGCAATCATCTTCATATGAGTTTACTGAAAGACATAATTATATTTAAGTCGTTATCGTTAGGACATGATTTAATTTCATTAGTGTCTTGTAACGGTCTCCAAAAATCTGAAGTTCGAGAAAATCAGGTTTGAGGTTTGAAACACCCCCACAATCATAGAGCCAGAATTCAAGAATTTTGAATTTGAATATTGAAGTCATTCTGAATGATAACAATGAATACGTTTCGAAATTAGCCAATGAACATGGTGTTACGGTGATTCTTCTCCAAGAGACCCACACGGCAAAAGAGAAAAATCTTCGTGAAAGAGGACAATTGAGGTGCTATGCATGACCACAGTTGTCGAGACCATAGAAGACCTGAGAATAACTTATATTTCAAAGTCTAATGATTAAAAACCGTCAGATTGAGCGAATTCCTCAAGGAAATCGTCAGATTAAGATACACCACATGTAGGACATGGAGATGAAATATATACAGGGTGTACCAAGTTCGACGGCCTATTAGGCGTTTCTGGAGAACTAGACCTATTTGAAATCTGAAAATTGGGATTGTTTGACGTTATCTACCGATCTAAAATATTCTTGGAGCCTGACCACTTTCAGTTTTACAGGGAGTGAAGAAAAAAAATTTAATTTTTTTTTCTGTTCGTTTGTTTCGAATTTGATAGAGTATCCAATTCTGAATACATTAGTACTCAAATCGTTGCATTCATCAAAATAGAAAGAATGTGGAAATATTGTACATTTTCAGAATTTTGAAAACCCGCCACAGGGTGTTCCAAATATTGGTTCAAAAATTGGGATCAAGATTGACCCATAACTTTCGTTTTTCAAATTAGAACCTTATTTTTTATTATTGCGTTAGATTGTGCGAAGAAAAATGATGATAATGTTCCAACATGTTAATGCTCCTAAAATTAATAATTCTTGAGTTTTCCAGGATTTGCTGATTTCATGTCGTAAAAGTACCGTCAAATTCATAGAATCTGTTTCATATCAACAATGACTTGATCATAGAAGATAAATTACTCAAATAACTCACTAGTGACTTCCTCTTTTCTGAATTCATTTATCATTGTTGATATGAAACAGATTTCATGAATAGAAACAGAAAATCCCAAATAACTCAAGAATTACAAATTTTAGGAGCATCAACATGTTAGAACATTATCATCATTTTTTTTTGCAGAATTCAACGCAATCATAAAAAAATAGGATTCTAATTTGAAAAACGAAAGTTATGAGCCAATTTTGATCCGAATTTTAGAACCAACATTTGGAACACCCTGTGACGAATTTTTCAAAATTCTGAAATTTTACAATATTTCCACAGTCTTCGCTTTCAAAAATGTGAAAACAGTTTGTGCTTACGATATCTAGGTTAGGATTAACAAACATAATACCGAATACACTTATCTCCCTTTTTTCTTCAGTTTTTTCTCGATATTTTGCGAAGTATTTTGACGAATGCAACGATTTGAATACGAATGTATTCAGAATTGCATATTCTAAATTCGAAAACAAAAAAACAGAAATAAAAATTTTTGAAATTTTTTTTCACTCCCTGTATAACTGAAAGTGGTCAGGCTCCAAGAATATTTAAGATCGGTAGAAAATGTGAAAAAATAATATAATCCCAATTTTCAGATTTCAAATAGGTCCAGAAACGCCTAATAGGCTGTCGAACTTGATACTCCCTGTATATCTTAATCTGACGCGCCCGTGTATAAGCCATCATGACGATTTTTTTTGCGCTAGTTTGCGGCACATTTAAATCATTTAATATTTAATTTATTGAATAAGAGACTTTTTTTAGGTCCAATTAACATCCCCCTAGAAAATCTGACGCGATGGAGAAAATCCTTTTTTTTCATTTTCAATCCTCACCTACACCCAACCCCACCAGTCAAATGGTCAGATTAAGCTTATTCATCATTAGAAGTAGACCATGTATTCTATCTTAATCTCACGCGCTCGAGGATGTCCATGTAACAGTTTTTTTTTACATTTTTGAAAGCCTATAGCTGCTCCCCCCCGATGAATTTTATAACATTTTTTTCTTTTTATTATCTAAGCTTTGCAACCCGATAGGTCTCTATGACGCTCGATTAAATCCAAACTTAGCATCGTGGGCTCCCCTTCATATAATAAGGAATTTCTTCTAGATTCTGTATTCATATCCGATTTGACACTGATGACAGCTTAATTGACGTCCCCTTGGTTCTATGTTCAAGGCTCGTTTTCTTGGGCTTCAATTTTCATCATTCTAATGCGCCTGCTACACTCCTTAATTTTTTACAATTCTGATGTTCCATCAGATGTGAAAAGATTTCCAGTTTTATTTGGAAAGGAACATGAACAAAACTACAAAAATAACGTATCATAAATCGCAAAAATGAACATAAATTAATTTTGTTTGAACTCGAGTCACACTTGACGAAAACCGCTTTTATCACGCTTGGTCCAGTGCTCGTACACATTGAATAAACGTAATAAATACATGGCTAATCTTCCAAATTAAATCTGGACAATGGTCACATTTCAACGAAGGGGTGTGCTTGTAGGGTATTTCGATTTTACATCAGTGTCTGCTAACGAATGCGAACTATTCAAGGGCAAGCTCATTGGAAGGGTTTTTTAGGTGGCGTCTATGCAAAGTTGATTCTTGCTTTTGATTCAGCCAAACTGCAAAATATAAAGGGGTTGATAAAACAAATTTGAATATTTTAGGAGCTGATTAAGGACCTCTAAATAGGTGAAAAATGGGTTACTTGTCCAGCCAGACAGAAAATTGTAGTCGGGTTTCAACGTATACTATACAGGGTGTCATAGTGTCATAGTGGTCATCAGAAAAATTTAAAATAAAAACTATTCTATTTCTCCATTTATATTGCATTTTGTAGGATTCGAAGAAATATACAACCTGTTACGATTCTTGATCTCCCGTTGCTACAATTTTAACTTTTTTCAAATTTTATTTTTCCTATGTTATCCCGAATAGTGAATAGTGCTTCTGTAACCTGTGATCTTCAATTCTGAGCCAATTGTTCCAGCTTGAAAAATAATGTCTTTTTAGGCCGGACCAAATATTTTAATAGTATATTCTCAAACAAGTTGCAGAATGAGCTAATATTCCAACACAAATGCGTTCGACAACTCGCTCCTTCGTCGCTCGTTTTCGATAATGTTAAAATTGCCTTCTGCAACGAGTATAAGGCGATATTTTCTCTATTTCAGTCAAGTTTTGTGAAATACTCTCAAATAAAAATTCAGGTTAGTGGCTTTCATATTCGATCTTGGCAGTTGGTGTGACTTACGAAATTTGACAGATTACGGAATTTGAATTGATTTGATTCGAAACTTGATTCGATCGGTGGTCAGTACTGACAACTACAAAACGAAAAATATAACTGAAACATTGCTGTGATGAGTTTCATTATAGCACTACTTTTAGTTCTGTAATGAACTCATTACGATACTGAAAAAGAGAAATTAATATTTATACCAACTTCTACTGATTGTACTGAAGAAAATTTGTACATCAGTTTGGCAAGTTGCTTCAAAAGTTAGCAAATTTATTAAGGTTTCTAAAATGCTATAACACTTGTTAGATCATTAAAAGAAAGGTAATTCTTGAAGAAACACAGTTTCGAACAATTTCTTCGAACTTTGTGAAATTGATTCTTGTGCATTCAATACTGAAGTATCCGGATGAATCGACATTTAAAAAGTAGTGACATGAACCCACATAATTTATTCGAGTTGCACGAATTTGATGAGAGAAGATAGAAGAACGAAATATCGTTTTAACGTGAATATGTCACTACTGTCACTACTTGAAAGAGATTAAAATCAACCTTTTTCGGATCGGATGTTCATTTGTGATGAAAATTGGGCCTACTATGGACCTGTTCCTGTATCTTCAGAAACACTTTAACAAGGCTAAGCCTTTATCTTATGAAGAGGCTAAAAATGAGGTGGTTGTCTGTTTTGACTCTGAACCAACTGATTTCTCCCAGGTGTGCCCAAAAAAAATTCAGCGGATTTTAAAATTTTTTTTCATTATTAACTACTTCAGAGCATCCAATAAAACACATCGATGTTATTTTTGAAAAAAAAATTATTTTAGAAAGGTCCTTTTGAGGCCGTCCTATATATAGGACATTGAACAAATAAGCATCTATTAGAAATTTTTACTTGGAATGATACATCAAGAAATACTTGACATGTAAACCCAAATCACACTTTTAACATCTTGTTTGTGGATCTGACATGACAATGTAATCCGAAATTAGTGGAAAGTACCATTTCTTTTCACATATAGAGTTACGATATAAACTTTCGAATTTTCGAATCGAATATTCTTTGGGACTAAGTAATTATTCACATAATGCAAATTCTTCATTTTCTTTTGAATTTTCACAGTGAGTTCTTTCTTGAGTCTAGACAACGGAACTTCATCTTCCAACCCCCTTTTTTTTCATCAAAATTGAATTTCGTAGTAACTTCTACTTGACTTTGCATTTATGAGGCTGGCAAATTGTTTATATTGATGTTTTCTTCATTTCCAGAATCTTCATCGGTCAAATTGTTGGAAGCATCATTGAGAGGATATAAAGTAATTGTTTCTGTATTCAACTCCTCATCCTCAATCATTGCGAGAGCCACGTGTAAGATAAATCCCCTGAGAAAAAATTTTCTTTCTAATTTTTTCAATTTATATTTTCACGACTGAAAAACATCAAAAGAAGATCCGACCATAAGCTTCATGAATTTTGTGCGACGCAAAATTTGTACAAGTTCTAATATTTATAGCATACTATCTGCCCAATGTACTACATATAGGACACCAGTTTTCATTCGTTATCATAACAATCAAAAAACTTTTAATCCATCAATATGCTAATATATCCATATGTATGCTATAAACTATGTGATCTCATTCAATAAACATAACTCATTTACTGAAAATAACTCGAAAAACAACTTAGCTCACAAACCTGATGCTGAATTCACCCATCTTCAAGAAACCTTGCTTTTCAGCTTCTTTTTTCTCGAGAATTATGATGAGAAATTCAACCACCAGATTGTGATCGGCGAAGCCTGTGTCTACATTACCCAAGAAAGCTATTTCTTTTGCGATATGTCGACGGTCATGGCAAACAAATGACGATTTTGAGGTGTACTACATATAGGACATTGGGCATATCTGACTTTTAAAAGAGGTAAATATTCTGAAATTGAAACAGAGATGATCAGATGTTATTTCTAACAGTGGAGAATACCTTTGATGCCCTCAACTTTGTTCTTTATTTGTACACTTTGAATGATTACATTTCTGGCAAGAACTTTGTTCCCCACTATTATAAAAGGCAACCTAGACTCTTATGCTTCGAAAGCGACCTCACTCTCTCTTCTCGGTGTTCAACAGTTTCCGGCATTGCCTCATTTTCGAAAGAAAATGGAACCGTCCAAGATGGCATAGCGAATACCGTATAACGGTAATACGGGCGACGCTATCGTCTGCTCCATAAATCAGATGCAATTCGGAAGCATCGAAGCGGAAGGCCACAATTACACCGGGAGATTTATTAGTAATAACTTATAGCGACGGTGGCTGCCATCAGTAATATACTTGTGTTGTGGAGAATGAAGAGCAATCGGGTCCGCAAGTTTGGTTAGGCGGACGCGGGGTTATTTATACCGGGTGGCGGATGGCGATTCTAATAACCATCCCTCATCTTCTCGTTTTTGCCGCACCACTGATAACAGGGATGCTGCCTTCACGAAGAGAGACCCAGATTGGCAAATTGTTATCCTGCCGGGTTCATTTATGTCGATTCTGACGATGTGGAAAGAAATAGAAGAACAAGAGCACCCTGTAAAATAATTCATTCGTCTGAAGTATGTTTTACTATAAGAAAGAGTTTCTGGAGAAGGAGAAAACTGAAAGAGAAACACTCTGGCAGAATCTCCCAGGGTTGAATCACTCCAAAAAGTTCCTTCGGAATTTTGAAACTGTAAGATCCAAAAGATATTTGGATCTCAGTAAGAACCAACAACACCTCCTCACTGGCTTTCTTACAGGGCATTGTCGCCTCAGGAAGCACTTGCTGAGAATGGGCGTAACGGACACTAACGAGTGTAGATTCTGTGGGGAGGAGGAAGAAACTCTTATTCACCTAGTCACAGAATGCTTTGGCATTGTAAGCCAAAGGAAACAATGCTTTGGTCAAGAGACATGTAGGAGTGAGGAATTAGCCTCACTGAAGACTTCCAAGATATTGGATTTCATAAGATCTCTGGGACTGAAAGGCGAGCTTTTAAACTATCAACTATATCAAGTATGTTTTTCTCGATAATAATAGTAGTAGTTTCGAAACTTTGAATAATGTCTTTCACAAGGTTCAGTTTCAGCACCTCTCCTATTCAATTTATATTTGTGTTGTGTGACATTCCAACGACTTCTTCGGAAAAATTTATTTATGCTGATGTTATTGCTCTGGCTTTCCATCATTCTTGTTTTCAAAAAATAGAATGTACCCTTTCCGCAGATTTGGAAATAATTATTTTTTAGTGGCTTTTGTGCCCGAATGAAAATAAAACCGAGGTTTCATGTTTTCATTTTAATAATCATCAGAAATATAGAAAATTGAAATTCACTTCCAGTTCTCCTCCCTTAAATAGTTTCGCTCCGCTCATTTCTCAAACTTTTCCACTCACAAAATAAAATCACTTCTAACACAAATACCATATCATGTTTTTTGTACAACTGCCCTATTTTGATAACGAAATGGGCGAATTTGCAATGACAATAAACTCCAAAATGCATTTTAATATTTGAAAAATCAAAAGGTTGTGTGAATGGCAAACGTTGCCAGCGTTATGATTACTAACAAATGAAAAAAGATGCTGTCATTTGAATTTCGTTCTCCTCCAATTTTTGTCCTGGGTTTTAAACTGCTTAATTTGTTTGTCGAGAGTCCAATTATTAATAAAAATGACGATTTGTTGTTTTCCTCTGGATATTGAAGAGTCTGTTAGAAGAGCAAATCTGAAACTCCTACCTAAAAAATCTGTTCAGCAGTACGATATTGCATATAACAATTTCCTGGCCTGGTGTAAATTGAAAAATGTAGAAGGGAACTTCAGTGAAACTGTTTTCCTGGCATACTTAGAAGAAAAATAAAAAATATGGAGTTCATCAGCTTTGTGGAGCAAATTTTCAATGATAAAGTCAAGCGACCTTGTTCAAAATGGTGTGACGTTAGTAAATATTTTAAGGTAATAGCATATTTAAAACGGAAAAGTGAAGGATATCGTCTCAATTAATCGAAAATTCTCTGAACAAGTTGAAAAGTTCATAAAGGAGGCGCCAGATGAGAAATACTTGATGGTTAAGGTTGCAACTATTTTCGGCATATTTGGAGCCTGTGGGCTTGAAGAATTGTGTAATTCATCAGTGGAAGACATCGAAATAATATATAAATCATTGGTTATACAACTTCCAAATACAAGAACGAAAGTATTATCAGTATTATTGGAAGTATGTAGACTAGTTTCATAAGTACATTGCTCTTCTGTCATCAAACATCGTCGTTTTTTCCTTAAATACATGAAAAATAAATGCACTGCCAATCCAGTTGGTATTAATACATTTTGAAAATTCCATCTATTGTTGCCGAATTCCTCAAACTGTCAGAACCAAAGCATCATACAGGACACTGTCTGAGATCCTCCGCTTCATTGCTAGCAGAATCAGGAGCAAATATTACGGATATAAAAAAACATGGTGGATGGAAGTCTACGACGGTAGCCGAAGGCTATGTTGATCATTCCATTCCATATAGAAATGTCATTGCTGAAAAATTCTCCCAACCTCAACAGATTTTGGATCATCATCATCCAATATTGTACTTCCGGTTTCTACAAGTACTGATGCGATCAATATTAATGTTCATAAGTAGTGATTGTTAAATATTGATAATAAAAATTTGCAATTGCTGAATTTTTCTCATCTGATTTCATCATAAGAAAATGGAGTGATAAAAATATTTTCAACACTAATGTTAAAAATATTTTTAACACGCTTCCATGTAAACAATCAATTTTAACATTGTTTGCTGTCATTAAATCTCAAATTTTCATCAGGAAAAACGTACTGCCTTTACGTATGGAAAATTCTGAGGCCGAAGAAAAGACCGAACGTGAAAAATAATCCGGACATTTAGGCGAGAATAAGAGGAACCAAGGGTCGGATTTATGGATTTATAAAATATGCCGCCTCAGCACTCTTGACCGGCACGAACTTTCCTCGGCCATCTGGATATATCTATCCGAGATCCATTCAGCAGCCTACTGCGGTCTGAGGGACGCCCAGCAGCTATCGTCTCGTTCAAACATTTTGCGCCCTATAATTCGGGGTGGATTCTGTTTACACGCAGCCTCATTAATATGCATAAATTGACATTGTACGACCTCTTAGCGTATTAATGCAAAAATCTATAGAATCTTAATGTGTTGACATGGTTTACCCTGTACACCAGATCGGTCGTACATGGCCGGACAAATAGATTCGGGGGATCTTCTAACTTAACTTTATAACGAGAGGAATTCGCAATGTTCGTAATGTGCTGAAGTCTTTAAATCAGGTGTTTCTTTCAGACTGATACAACTTGGAGTTGGCAAGACTGCTTTATTTTAAAACCTTTTCAACATTTGATTGCTGCTTTTTGTTTAGTTCGGTTTGACATTTCATTATGAATAGACTCAAACCAGAAAACTGTTGAAATCTTTCATCAAAATAATGGTTCTCTTCGTCCAACTCAACGTTGTTTTCGTACATTTCATGGTGTACAGGGTGGACAAAATTGGTGATACCTGAACTACAACTTTTTAACCACAGGAGATAGGGGAAAATGAGAATGATAATGCCATCAACTGTATTCCTCTATCTTCTTTTGTTTTCGACCTATAGGCCAAAATTGAAATTTGGGCGATTTCAACTTTGGCCATTATCTTCGTTTCTGTTTTGCTAGGATGTTGAAATGAAAACATTGTACAGGCCCTTTTTTCTTAGCAAACCAGTATCGTACATGGTTTCTTCCCAAGAGGTTTCCTTGCTGAGGTATAATAAAGTTGTGTTTTTTCTTTTGAAACAATAATTTGAAACGGCTCAGAAAGAATGGCCATTTTTTTCCGTTTCAAAAATATATCATACATCATACATTGCCCTAAGATTCATTCAGATATCATAAAACATATAGTATGTATGTGAAATTTGAATTATTGAGTATAGAGTAGGCTGAATCACACTAAAATATGTCTCTAGGCATGGTGTCATTATTATTTTTCCATTGAATACTTGATCCAATTCTCCGTGGTTTGATCTCCGTTCAGAACAACTGTCAATTGTAAGAATTCGAAGTCATTATTGCCGGCAATATGGAAATGTTCGAACTGTGCGAGCAGTCAAAGATATTCCACCATATACCATAATCGATCCTCCCCCGAAACCAGTACTATTCAGGAAATTGCACTGAGCATATCTTTCATGTGGACGTCTGTATACAAGGAAACGTAGATCACAATGGTAGAGGCAGAATCTAGACTCATCTGTGAAGAGAACTCTTTCCCAATCGGCCTCTTCACAATGGATATGCTCTCTCGCAAAATCCAAACGCGCCCTTCGATGGCTTGGGTAAGAGCTGGGCCTCCTGCCGCGACACGAGGCCTTAAATCATATTCTCTGAAACGATTTCTTATTGTCTGAGTGCTAATTTGCACCCCATGAGTTTGCCAAGCTGATTTTGAAGGAGAGAGCGGTTGCAAACCGTTGTCTCGACGAAGAAACTCTCAAGTAACGTTCTTGAATGGCCGTTGTTACCCGTGGTCTACCCTGTCCTGGTTTTCGGACATTCATACCTGTCTTCCTAAATCGCTGCAACATTCTGGACACACTTGTATGGAAGCTCCAAACCTTTCTGCAATTCTTGGGTATTTCCACCCTTCTTCTCGCAAAACAACCGCTTGGGCACATTCCTCTCGGGTCAAATTGCGTGTTTCGCGTTGCATAGCGATCGAGTGTATAAAATCAAACGAAAGAAAAACTATTGATCACTAGAATTAATCGAGAACAACTGATTTCAGAATGGAGCCAATACATTCAAAATATGATAATATCATCTTTTTTCATTCCTGCTTGGAAAAAACATCTGTATTGAAGAAAAACGTTGAAGGTGGATAACATACATAATTCTGCTAAAAATAATTATCATTGAGAACACCTTCGGTTGTAGAATAAATTCGAGATTTCCATAATGTGCGTTAATTTTTTTTGCGCAGTGTATTTTTGAAATTTTGATATCGAGGTTAAACTTCGAAGGCAGATTACGTATAAATCTGCTTGTTATAAAAGTAATTTTGTGTTTTCTACTTTGTTACAACATGGGGATACTTGTAACAGATTCCACTTTTTGTATTTGGACGTTTCTTCCAACTTCTGTAATAGCGGTCTAATTCAAATTATGCTTAAAGATAGTCCGAAAACCAATCTTACATGTATACTCATTAGAACTTTGATATTTCAAAATTATATTGAAAATTGTTAATTTCATCCCTGGTCTCCCCTATTTTGAATTTATTAATTTTCCTAAAATATCCTCAGTGATGCCTCTATAAGAGTAAATAAATTTTGTTTTCCCATTTTTCTTTTTCTAAAGAAATCAGAGATCTTCCATCATAGGGACTCCAGATATGAAGTTAGATTTTGTCTCGAGAGAAGAGATAGACGAATTTCGTGAATCTTCTAGTATAAACTTTAGAGTAACTAAATACAAATGGCGACATCTAGTAGCGTCAAAAAAGAAGTTCTGTCCCTCCAGCCACATGTTGAAAGAACTGCTTACATCCTCTTTCACTCTTTGAGATCTTAGGAAAAAATGTTCTCGGTGTGGCCTCTGTGAAGGCAAAGAATTCTTCGTTTTTTGTACTTTCGTAGATATGAAATGACGCAAAACTACTAAATTCATTTTTGAAACATAGATGAATTCAAAATAGTAATCATCGAAATGAATACCATTTTTTCAATTCCCAGGCTCAGAGATATTTTATCATGAGGTTGGAGAAATGATATTAGATTTTGTCACTGATATGAGAGATATACCGGTTTCGGCCTTGTTGGGCCCCATCAGTATCCCGTACATCTCAGGACAAAATCTTAAAAAAAGACTTCGAAATTTAAAGCAATTGGTTGTGAAGTAATGAGTAGAATATTACAATGTACTAGAGTGGTGACATCCAATTGCGTCAAAGTGAAGTTTCATATCTCCAATCAAATGCAAAAAAAGAAATCTGTACTTCCTCTTTCGCTGAATGAAATTTTAGCAGTGGCTCTATTCAGGGCCCGCTTGCTAGTTTCTCACTTGGCTTTACGTTCTCAAAAAAATTGGGCCTTTCCATCACTTTGAGAAACTAGCAAGCCGGCCCTGAATAGAGCCACTGCTAAAATCTCATTCAGTGAAAGAGGAAGTACAGATTTCTTTTTTTGCATTTGATTGGAGATATGAAACTTCATTTTGACGCAATTGGATGTCACCACTTTAGTACTTTGTAATATTTTACTCATTACTTCACAACCAATTGCCCCAAATTTCGAAGTTTTTTATGAAGATTATGTCCTGAGATGTACGGGAAACTGATGAGGCCCAACAAGGCCGAAACCGGTATATCTCTCATCTCAGTGACAAAATCTTAATATCATTGCTCCAACCTCATGATGAAAGATCTCTGAGCCTGGGAATTGAAAAAATGGTATTCATTTCGATGATAACTATTTTGATTTCATCTATGTTTCAAAAATGTTCTCGATGAGGCCTCCCTAAAGGCATAGAATTTTCTTTTTCTTACTAAATTCATGTTGCGACCTTCATCCAACTCCTAACCCTGAACTTCCGAAGGACTGCGAAAAAACTGCAACCCCTAGATGCACCTAACCTACACGTTTCTTCACGTCTAGAGTTGACACGCGAAACTGTGTCACGAGTTGAAGGACCAGCCACCCCGGGATCATTTTCCGGGAAGCCGGTGGCTTCCTTCTCATCGGGGGTATTTTATCCGACAAATATCTAACGAGGGTCATTGGAGGTAGCGCCGGAGGGGTCCCATGGCGGGTTCTTGGGGTCAGATCGGCGATACGTCACGTCCTGGTTGCGGTGGAGCTGGCAGCTCTGATCGCTCCGATATTGACACGGCGGTCGAGGTTTTCTGGCGTGCTAGAGGGTCTCATTAGCGGGACAATGCCGTCGGGTTGCGGGGCCGGCATTTAGTGACACCGTGACAGGTGATCCTCGACTCATTTCAATGTTTGACCTTTTTTTTATTCAGATAAAGAAAATCCTTATAGAAACATAGGAATATGAATGTTGAATTCGAATGAGCTCCGAGTCTAGTAGAACTGTTGTGTCGGCAACACACAATGCAGATTCTTGCAATTGGGTTGCTGAAATATAAAATGTTCAATTGTTTCCAAAATACCGCTCATATGTAATGAGCGTTTTTTGCGCTGTACAAGAACAATTGTCTTATGAACTTCTTCAGGTGCATCACGAAGTATCGCCGCATTGTTGTTTATTCCGCTAAGTGACATTCAAAAACTCGCTATATTCGGTAAATTTGATTAACCCGCCTTTATTACAAATTTCGCATTTGTTAGAAAATACATTTCAAGTGTTAAGCCTGATAGAGACAGAAACTTAGAATTAGGTGACTTCGATTGAAGTGAATGGTAATCGCCTTTTCAACCTTTAGGAATCCCTCCGGCAGGCCTGCGACTACAAGGAAGCCCCCAACATAATTGGCTTCAGGTTAGATATTTTGTATTCAGTGCCTTACTAACCTGGAATCTCTTATTGTGTCCGCTTTCGCAACATCAAAAAAATACAGTCCAATCTTACTTGCTCTACGTATCAATCTGATACGGAAAAACGCCAACAAGAACAGTGGAAGAATCGAAATCTCATTGCGATTCGATAACAATTAAGGGACTGGACTGTTGGAATGGCAACGTTTTGGCAGGAGGGAGTGATCTCGGCTCTCGCGAATTGCAATGCACATTTGTCGCATCCGAACGTCAGACGTGACAGCTAGACGGTTTGAAAATAAATTATATTCACGTAAATCAAAATCTTTACGGTTGAAAAGAAAATTCAAATCATGAAATGGTACTTCGGTTGTCAATCTATTCCGGAGTCAATAACTTCTTTCATTGTTGGTGATACCTTCACGTTCGGCTCTCCAACTTTGTGCAAAAATAGCAAGTTTGCCTAATCTTCTCAGAGATATGAGATTTTCTCTACTGTATGGCACAACAAGGTGGATTATTTGAACATTTGATTCGAATTTGTCGATCTTTAATTTCGCATGTTTTCAGAATTTGTTTTTTTTTTTTTTATTTTCATAGAATGAATTTTTGTTTTTTAATTTCTTCTAGTAGAATGTATTTTTGTTTTTCAATTTTTTCTTAATCTAGAATTAATTTTATTTTCAAACGAGTTTTGGCGAAAAAGAACCTGAATACAAATTTCCACAGGAAATTATTTGCGTCATTCATTGAGGCAAATAAAGTCAGAGTGGAATAAAATTACCCTATTCATTTACAATAGATATGAAATCACCCATACCGCGTTTGGAGTGTTACTGATTCGATTCGACACTTCGCGTACAATACGTTGTGCTCTACATCACCTATATCTACGGCGCCTTTGATGATATTACATTTCTGGATATTTCCTTTTTTACGATTGTAGATTCCTTTGATGCTCTGAATTTTTTATACTCGAATTTTTTCGTCAACTAGAATGCCACAAGTGGTCGTTTTTTATTCTTCCAGCTCTAGTTTACCCCACAGAAAGAGTGCACCGAGGACTGAATTAATTTAGTATTCTAGATGTATTGAAACAGAATTCAAAATGATATTTCATTGAAATGAGTTTCGATATCAAATGCACTGTTCCATCGAAATACATTTTTATTCCAGAATGATCGCATCTTGTTCTCCACACAACATTAGTTGTCGGGTCATTCTATTATAGTTTATATATCAGCGTGTTAAGTCACAATATGAAAATTCGACAAGAGAGAGATTTTGCAATTCAATTATTGTTTCAAAGAATGTATTCTGCCATTATTTGTAGACTTGATATACCTAGGGAAAAATGTGTTCCACTAGCTAGAATTTACTAATCTGAATCCAATATTGTAGATAGTTGTGTCTGAAAAAATGTGACTTAACACACTTTACCTTTGAGGTGCTGATATTCTTTTGGCCCTAACTTTTCTACACTTTCATTTCAAAAACGATAAATAGATCGATCTGAACGAGTACTGCTCCTTGGCAGTTCATCTGTTCAAACAACAATCAAACTTTTCAACGGAAAATAGTCTAATTTCATTCCATTAAAAAAGTGACGAATACGTACACCATGTATTTAGTCATCTTAGTTTAAAAAAAAATGGTGTAAGTCAAAACTGATCATTATCCTACTTCCTACTTTTCCTACTCAATATTATAAATGCTAAAAGTTTGTGAGGATGTGAAGATGTTTGTTACACTTTCAAGTGAGAAATACCGAACGGATTCAAATGAAGCTTCACATCAATATAGTATATCTATCCGAATAACATAATTTGTGAAAATTTTGTGGTATTTCAGCATAAAACAAAGAGAAAATATAAAAGGGCCTTTCGTCAAAACACATACGTCGCGTAGTCGCAAATCACCCATGTTATTCTTACGGTGATATGCAAAAAATGACCTTAGCCTTGATCGATTCTAGGCAACTAGGTGAAACTGTGAAATATCGAAGTATGTCAACCAAGCAATACTATTATCAGCTGTTGTAGAACTGATTTGTTCGAATAATATCTTTCGTTACGTACCCCCGAAGAAACCGCTTCACAGGAGGGTCCATACGTTGTGAGAATTGACTGATTTTTTGATTATAGGATTGTTGTTTCAGATATTTAGGTATAGATTAGACGTATATAAACGGAAAGTTAGGGAAAAACAATTGGATCTGTTAGGAGGTGTGGCAATAAGAACCTAGGCTTCTTCAAGATTTTTCGTGTTTGAGGATGATATTGGAATAATAATTAATAATAATAATCATAATTTCAACAGCCGATTTGCGCAGACGAAGTGGCGCGGGCCAGCTAGTTATGAATAAAAACACGATTACTTCTAATATTTTCTAAAAACTGAACGATTCTCCTTCACGAATGTAAGTTCAAACCTAATCGTCTTTCTAACTGTGATGTTATATGCTGATTTTGAAGATAAATCCACGAACTTTGTACCTGTTTCTAATCTATCATGAAAACCGAATTGAATATAGGTGAGATTACTCATATGTTTTTCTTCTATAGTCGATACAATCTTCAATCGAAGAATCACAATTTAACTTCAAGAAGAAGAAGATTTTCTCAGGAAAAAATTTAAAAAATAATTATGTAAAAATGTAATCCTGTAATAACTTATAAAAATAATAATTATGTAACATCGATCTTTCTTTTATGGTTGAACTCTAACAGCTTCATGACAAGTATGGAAATTGAAGACTTTGTCCAATTCTAGCCATCCCTGAACCGGATTTGCAGCCAAAAGTTTTGAAGAACTCCTTCGAATTACCCAAGAAGTGCGCTATCCTAAGCTCTGGAGGTAACAAGGATCTCTCGTGAGCTTCAACCATGAAATCCGTCACCTTCATCTTCCGGCATAATCCTAAAAATGAATTATTTCATTTGCGAACCCGTTAACGATAAAAATCGATTTCGAACCTTGTACGAGATGGATGAAAAACACCTTTTCCCTGGTGAAGTCTTTAGGAAGCAAGGCAACTTATCCATGTCACGAAAGTTGGAAAAGTATCTGTGAGGAGTCTCATGGCAGTGTTATCTGCTATCCTGTCGCTTTCCGAAAGATCGTTATTCAACTGGAAATTTTTTTAATTAATTTACCGAATCCATTAATTGTATCATTTCAAATCTCAATTACTAGAAAAACAAATCGACGAAAGACATATTACGTGTACAGAGTAATACACGACATAGATGTACGACATAGATTTTGAAAGAAATCACATACAAAACATGTGAAAAAGGCTATTAATATTGTTATTACCCTTATTCAAATGACAAGAGCTGAAGCTGAGCCTTTTAAGCTCAGAAACAAATCAGAAAATAGATAGAGTAAAGCAGAAATGAATTAAAAAAATACACGAAACAAACATACAAACTCAAACAATCAATGAGTATAGAACACATCTGAAGGCAATCAGTTCCTGGCTAAAAAATTCTTTTGGACAAAAAGTTATTGGTGTTGAGCGAAAAAACAATGATAAGTTGACACCTATCGTATTATATTCAGTCAAAATCATCATACCAATTAACTTCAAGACAAATTGCATCTCCTTTTAAACTGCTTTAACTAATCTAACCATGCGAGTATAATGGAATAATAAGCATAAACCTCCAAGTGAAACTTACATAAAAAAGCAAGGTTTTTTCGCCGTTACTCAAAGGGTTGAGAAGTGGCAACATCTTCTTAGTTTCGTTTGCAAAATTCTGGTAGGAAATTCTTGCGGTCTGACTCATATTCATGCCATAATTTATTCCAATGCTGTCGAATGCGTATCCAATAACTTTGGCCAACACGAATCCAACTCTAGAATCTGTCAGATATTGTGGCAGATCATCTCTCACATAACTGTATAATCCAAATGGTATACCTGGGATATTCTTTATTAGAAACAATTACTAGAATCCTATGAAAATACTCACATACGATGTTGCTAGGGTAGAAAATAAACGGTTCTTTTTGCGTAACATCAACGAATGTTCTGTACCTGAATATATGGATATTATCAATCACATAAATATCAAAGGAAATTTATGAAATTATTTCATAACATTTTACTTTTGTATTGGCTCTGAAGAATCACAAGAATCAAGGTGTCCTTAAAATAAGATAATAAGAGTTTAGGGTCGCTTGAAGAAGTTTATAGATATTTTTTCAACCGGAGTTTATGGAAAAGAACTATCTCCTGCAATATCGAATATTTCAGCTAATTTCGTAAACAGTTTAATCACTTTAGAGGGTGTTTACCGTTTCAGCAATTTGTTCAAAATGCGAGGGAGAATTTGTTCTTTTTCATTGAAAAATGAATGTATATGAAAAGATATTGGAACTCTCGAAGGCAAAATCTGAATGACAAATTTCATTATAGCCCACAAATTTTTTACTTGATCGTCGCATATCCTTTCAAATAGATTTTTATTATATAGGATGGATAGTTATATCATATAGCGACATTGATTTTTGGGATGGAAAACAAAAAAGCACAATATTCAAATACCCTGCGCCGAATTTTTCACAATATCTTTACATATTTTCTATTTCGAAACGGTTTATGCTTTAGATATTGAGAAAAAAATAACAAACATTATACTGACTACGCATACTATATACAGGATGTCCGGGGAATAACTGTACATACTCTTACCAGAGAAAGAGTTGTACAAGGTGATTACTGATTGACTATAAAAAATTAATTTCTGGATTTCCCTAGAAAGCTACAGGGTGATTTGCCAACTTCATGGAAGTACTTAGACCATCATAAAATCCAAACTAATTGACGGATATTATTGAAACTGGGAGGTTATTGGCACATACTAAGGTCGAGTCAGAAAGATATCAATTTTTTCATTATTCCAAGGCCGGACTCATTAATCTTCATTTAAAGTATTCAGGTGAAAAAAACACTTTTTATTTCGAATTACAAATAATTGATCCTCTTTTTAGAAGGAAGCTAAATTATGCTTCAATTATGACATCGTTCAAAGTTGTCACATCAACAATAATTTTTTTATGAATTTTCGAATTTGAATAAAGTTCGATAAATTGAATTTATTTACCTGAAAAGAACTTTGTCATCTCGTGAGGTCGAAAATAAATAATAAATTTTCTTGAAAAGTTACTGAAAGTGAGGAAAACTATAATAATTTGGGTGAAACAATTGAAAAATTTGGAAAATTAAAGGATATGGTATGTTCTGAAGAAATCCAGTCAAGAGAACAGCTGATGAAGAGAATTATCAACTGTTGCAATATTTTAAGAAATAATGGCGATATGATTCGCAAGGCTGTATCTAATTTGAACATTCGGCAAGAGAAATGTATACAAGCTGATGTTTTTCATTTCGAACCACTTCTAAAATAACGTTGACTCAGCAATTGATTCGTTTCTATTTTCATTTTTAATAGGTACTCTTCACTGTATTTTAGGTTTGTTTAATTTATTATTGTTTCGTTATGGAATGTGCTTATTGAAGCTCTGAACTTTTTGAAAATTTTCTGCTAATACTTTCGCATTTTATATTCGAACATGAGATTTTCAGATCTCTTCATGGTGAAAAATTCAATTTTTCGAACTTTATCCAAATTCAAAAATTCATAAAAAAATAATTGTTTATGTGACAACTTTAAGCTATATCACAAATTGAAGCATAATTTAGCTTCCTTCTAAAAGCGAATCAATTATTTGTAATTCGAAATAAAAAGTGTTTTTTTTCCCTGAACACTTTAAATGAAGATTAATGAGTCCGGCCCTGGAATAATGAAATATTTGATATCTTTTTAACTCGACCTTAGCATGTGCCAACAACCTCCCAAGTTTCAATAATATCCGTCAACAAGTTTGGATTTTATGATGGTCTAAGTATTTCCATTAAGTTGGAAAATCACCCTGTAGCTTTCTAGGAAATCCAGAAATTAATTTTTTATAGTCAATCAGTAATCACCTAGTCCAACTCTATCTCTGGTAAGAGTATGTACAGTTATTCCCCGGACACACTTGTATATCAGTTTTTTTTTTTTTACTGTAACCCCTTTTAAACTGAACTTGGCAATAGGTACTCAAGATTCTTGAAATGATTTGCTCCTGATACTTTAGTGCATTAATTCTCGTGAGACCATAGCCAAAACTTCGTAATTTCGATTTGAAACCCGAAGAATCTTAAAAAAATACAAAATCCTCTCAGAATAACTTTCAATCAATATCGATTTCACAAGATTTTTCACAAGAGAGCACTCACATATTCTGAGACGTCAAACGTTCACCTTGAAGCGCGAAGAACTGTCTCCTCCTGAATTCTATCAAGTTGAAGAAGTTATGCTGATATTCGTCTTCCAAAATGTCCAAGGACTCATAAACGGTTTCCAAGTGCATCCTTTCCTCATCTATGTCCCCATTTTCGAAAAGACCAAGCTCAAAGTGTTCAACTTCTTTGTTATGGATGACTTCGTCGATTCGTCAAGCCATTTTTGTTCCAGAGAATCAACCAGTGTCTTCTTGAGACTTTGGAACTTCTCTGTTATCTTCTCGTTTTTGCTCTCTACGAATTCCGGTTTGATGATGTCCTTATGAATGTAGTTCACGATATCTGGCATGAGTTCTTTGCTCTGGTCTTTACAGTATTGCTCACGGCTGTGTCTGTGGTTTGGCAGCACTGTGTTTTCGAACAGGCTGTTGCCTAACAGCGATAGAAGAGCGTTATTGAATTTCCTGAAATTCCAGATTATCTGCTGGGCCCACTAGATTGCCAAACACTCACCTGTCGGTTTTGTCCGAAAAGTCCTTGAAAACGGCTTCGAAATAATCCTTATTGTACAATTGTACAACTGTTTCGTTGCTCATACTCTTGTTAGTGAGGATTTCGAACAATACTCCCCATTGGATCTTTGGAAACATATCCTCCAAATCTCCTAATTTCACTTCAACAAACTCACGTTTTATGTTTATCTCCTGCAAACTTGAAGTTGGCGGTATTTCCTGAAAATTGTCGAAATTAAGGTAAACAAAATATTTATCTTGGAACGAATTTGAACTGAGTTTGAAACTGTTTCTTTCAGGGCCGGTATTTTAGCAGTATCAAACGAGAGCAGAAATTCAACCTTAATTAGAATATCAGTTTTGGCGTACAGAAACCGGTCTTCAAGCTGAGGTTGAATTTCAATTCTTGGTTGAGACGTTTATAATATCTGCTTTAGACTTATTAGATTTTCGTCCTCCGAAAATTCAATAGTGTGCCATCTATATGTCTGTGCTTCAGCACCAATATCGGTCTCGCGAATTTTCAGACAGATGGCGCTATAAAAGGATCCCTTCGTCCTTTGGCAGATGGTGAAAGGAATCTTTTTGCGTCAAAAGGTACAGCTCTTTGTTCTTGGGGTGAAAATGTTTAAGTTTGAGGTATGCTACGTACTTTCCTGCACAGATCGATAAGTACATGCACCGATTCATAGAGAGCATAAGATGTTGGCAGTCTTAACAGAATTCTACGTCCAACATCTTTATCAGAAGGTGCTGCTGTGATTTTGAAATTCATTTTGATTCAAAAAATCAGAGAGAAATCATAATGAAATGGTGTTTCTTCGTTTTTGGGTCAATATTCAAATGTTTGTGGTGCGGATCATCATTTTAGAGATTAAACAAAGATATTTCGAGAAACTTCCCTTGTGATGTGTGAAGGATAGTTATAAGCACAATTTAAAATTACTTTCATATATACAGGATGTTCGAAAACAGAGATATAGGCCAAAGTTACAGTTTCTTCAAAAATTAATTGGTAAGTTCAAATAATACTGATTTTCTCTAAATCACTTCATATCTTAGAAGCACTCTTCACGAGAAAAAAGCGAAAATTGTTTTTTAATTAATGATGAGAATCAGATAAATGTGTCAGCACGGCGTATCAAAATTTGGAAATTTTGGGTATGTCCAATTGACATTTGACATTGACAAATCTAAAAGCTCTCTCCAACAATGAAGGTGAGACATCATATAACATGCTTTTCTTTCTACCAAATATACTGCTCCACAAGAAATAAGGATATCGTATTCTATTGTTTTGAAAAGTATGTAATCATCGAGAAAGTTCTGTAAAATCATTTAAAACTCAATAGCAACTTTAATCTATCCAATAAAAATCAGTATGAGACATTTCGTCAATCTGGTCGACTTTTTTCTGAAGTTTGGTTCTTTGCATATACTTCATGAATGTTCTTGTTTTGAAATGGAGTCAGTTTATCGACGGCTTCGATTTGAAACGAGTTTTCTGAAAATGCCAAGACGTAAATTACCAAACGCTGAGGCTAATAGGGCTATCGGAATGCTACAGGGTGGCCTAACTCAGGTTGTTGTAGTGGAAAGGCTCCAAGTTAGCCAAAGCGTGATATCTCTACTTTGGAATAGGTTCAGGGAGACAAGTTCCGTGTTGGAAAGACCAAGGCTTGGTGGGCGACTAAAAACAACACCTGCTCAGGATCGTTTCATCACCGTTTCGGCGCGAAGAAAGTCTACATCTACGTGTAGAATGCTACGGAATACTCTTCAAAATGCAGATGGGTCCAAGTTTCGATCGAAACCATCAGACGACGTTTGAGGGAGGTGAATCTAAGTTCTAGACGTCTTAAGAGGAGTTCCATTAACACTTGACCAAAAGCATCAAACACTGGAATAGGCAAGGCAACATATCAAGTGGAACGATCAATGGCGTAGTGTCTTTTTCACTGATGAATCCAAATATGGACGATTTTCAGATTTTCGAAGAATAAGGGTATGGACAATCCCACGCATACCTCGATATCGTCGCTATGTCCAAGAAGTCCATCCATTCCGAGGGGGTAGTTATGGTATGGGCCGGATATGTTTCAAAGGGCGCACAGATCTACACTTTTGTCCTGAGAATATGACTGCCTTACACTATAGGGAGCATGTCATTGACAATCTTTTGGTGAAACTTTTCAATTTCTAGACGATAACGCTAGAGCGCACCGTGCAGCCATAGTTGAGAATGCGTGCGAGGAGCTTGGTATTCCACATTTACCAATACCTCCGCATTCACCAGATTTGAATTGCATAGAACATGCATAGCATATGCTCCAAAGAAGATTAGATAATCATCAATCTACCTCAGAATCCTTAAATGATCTGAAAGAGCTTCTGCCCCTTTTATGGAACTAAATTCCTCAAGAAATGTTCAACAACCTCGTGTGTAGTATGCAAAGAAGATGTCAAGCTGTTATTGATACCCGTGGAGGCCATTCATTTTATTGATAGTCTTAAAATGCTTTAATTCTCTGGGAGTAAAATTTCGTTATTTTACTTGATTTTTCTTAACCACCCTGTATACGCTGCAGACCTACAGGCTGAAATTAATTTCACTTCCTGCAACTTGAAATCATATTAATATGAATTTTCATCACAAAATCTCATTCAAACTATATTTTTTTTGCAATTTAAGTCAATATCCCTAACTCGTGTGAAGCAGTTTAGTTTTCGAAATCCACGACGCATTAGTAAATCCAAATTGATCATCGTGAGCTGTACTTAAGTACAATATCTCATCTATCGAAATCATCACTCTGTTCTTTCATATACTCACTTCGAACTTGGAAAAAATGTTGAATTCTATGAAAACTCTAGTCGCTCTCAGCTCTGGTATCATGACATTCTCTGTCAAGTTTGCGAAAAAATCTAATTCGAACATGGAATTAGTTACGGAATCTAAATAGGTGCCATATTTTTTCTGACAGCTGCTGAAAGATTCGTAAAGAAGCGTTGTGTTCACTTCGTCCGCGTATGTGTCATCGTTTGCCTCTCTCAGACATATTCTCTTAGTTTCAGACAGCGAAGACCAATGGCCAAGTCTAACCGACGTCTGGTCAGGAAGCATGAGCTGAAAAAAGAGGTAGAAGAAATCAAATAAAAACATCAGTCTCTAAAATCTCTGAAAACAGAATCTGGCGACAAAAAGCTTGGGTAATGTGGATGAATGTCATGAGTAGCCGGAAGAATACAAACATCAAGTTTTTTACCTTGATCACGTAGGCTGAACCATCTGAGTTTACATCGATACCAACGTCGAAAAAAGGCATAGAATCGTGGAGGATCATGTCTGCCACAAATTCTGTGAGGTTGAAGTGTACTTCTTCTTCACTTCTCAAACGGAATGATCCTATTGTACTCAATAACGACTTTGCTGAAAATGAAAAAGTCATGTTGATTCATTTTTCGTAAGATCTTGGGTTATGTATCATTTACGCCAAGTACTCGTCAATGAGGAGCACTCTCTCGTGTTCTTTCGACTTATCAATATTCTGATACAACCTTGTTATGTTACTGACAATTTTTTGTTATCCAAAACCTACCTTTTTCAACCCTTTTCTCGTAATCTAGTTTGTCCTCGTGAACGACGCAAGATTCATAGAACTTCTGAAATTTCTGCACAAACAGGGGCTTGTCATCTCCCTGCAGGTAATCGGGTTCGAATATGTCCAAGGGTTCTACATCCTCAAAGATGGCGGCACCACCACAAGCGTAATCGTGGAAATTTTCACAGGGATC
Organism: Hippodamia convergens; assembly: GCA_038502775.1. Taxonomy (NCBI): domain Eukaryota; kingdom Metazoa; phylum Arthropoda; class Insecta; order Coleoptera; family Coccinellidae; genus Hippodamia; species Hippodamia convergens. The sequence continues at coordinate 97,712 of JAVSIQ010000266.1, forward strand.
CTGGTGAAAATCAATGGAGTTCAGAATGTGAGCTGCCGTATTCAAACATTCTGGACTCTGGCAAGTGTTCTTTCTCTACAAGAAGAAAAGGAGAGCTTTGTTAAAACGGTAGATAGTACTTTAGTAATAGTACGCCATAGTTTTTGCCTGATTGTGAGAATTTGTAGGCGTAGGTACGAAAATATCTACAAGGTGAATCAATAGTGATCGATTTATCTGTGGAACTTTTGATGTGGGCCGCTTTTTTCGACAAATTTGATGATTTTATAGTCCAGTCATTTGAAGGTTTTCACCTCGGAATTCGAGAATTGGCTGTGAACTTGTGAAACCCTTTTTTGACATCTCAAATCTTGTTTCAAAACCTATACCGATTGTAGGGTGTCCGCGTCTATGAAGTTCTAAGGGTCAAAGGTCTAAAAAACGACTTTTTGCATGTTTTTTTTTAAATATCTCGGTTCATATCAGATTTTCGCAATTTTTATTCATCACAAATAAAGTGCAGGAATAAATTCCCTACAATTTCTGTTTGAGACATTTTTTTGTACTTCTAACTGTTTTTGAGATAGATACTATGTCGTGTCGAGTATCAGGTTTGCAGCGTATACAGTGTGGTTAAGAAAAACCGAGAGAAATAACGAAATTTTATTCCTAGAGAATTCAAGCATTTTAAGACTATCAATACAATGTATGGCCTCCACGGCATCAATAACAGCTTGACATCTTCTTTGCATACTACACACGAGCTTGTTGAACATTTCTTCAGGAATTTGGTTCCATAAAGGGGTCAGAAGCTCTCTCAGATCATTTAAGGATTCTGGGGTAGGTTGATGATTATCTAATCTTCTTTGGAACATTTCCAATGCATGTTCTATGCAATTCAAATCTGGTTAGTGCGGAGGTATTGGTAAATGTGGAATATCAAGCTGCTCGCGCGCATTCTCAACTATGACTGCACGATGCGGTCTAGGGTTATCGCCTAGAAATTGAAAAGTTTCACCAATAGCAGCGTGAAAATTTGGCAAAACATTGTCATTGACATGCTCCCTATAGTGAAAGGCGGTCATATTCCCAGGAAAACTATGTAGATCCGTGCGCCCGATGAAACAAATCCCGGCCCATACCATAACACTACCCCCTCGGAATGGATGGACTTCTTGGACATAGCGACGATTACGGGGTATGCGTGAGATTGTCCATACCTCTATTCTTCGAGAATCTTAAAATCCTGCATTTCTAGATTCATCAGTGAAAAGGACACTACGCCATTGATATGTTGCCTTGCTTATTCCAGTCTTTGACGCTTATGGTCACGTAATAATGGAACTCCTCTCAATGGGCGTCTAGAAATTAGATTCACCTCTCTCAAACGTCGTCTGGTGGTTTCGATGGAAATTTGGACCCCATCTGCATTTTGAAGAGTATTCCGAAGCATTCTACACGTGATGTAGGCTTTCTTCTCGTCGAAACGGTGATGAAACGCCCACCAAGCCTTGTCTTTCCAACACGGAACATGCCCCCCTGAACCTCTTGTCGAGATATCACACTTTGGCTAACTTGAGGCCTTTCCGCTACAACAACCTGAGTTAGGCCACCCTGTAGCATTCCGATGGCCCTATTAGCCTCAGCGTTTGTTAATTTACGTCTAGGCATTTTCAGAAAACTCGTTTCAAATCGAAGCCGTTGATAAACTGACCTAATTTCAAAATAAGAACATTCATGAGGCATATGAAAAGAACCAAACTTCAGAAAAAAGGCGACCAGACTGACGAAATGTCTCATACTGATTTTTATTGGATCGATTCGAGTTGTTATTGAGTTTTAAATGATTTTACAGCGATTTTCTCGAAGATTACATACTTTCCAAAACGATTGAATACGATATCTCTATCTCTTGCGGAGCAGTAGGTATATTTGAACGAGACTACCGACTTAGCTCTAAAACACTGCGCGCACACTGCCCTGTATCTCAAAAACAGGTCAACAAACAAAAAAACTTCTGGAGCAAAAGGAATAGATAATTTATTTCTCTACAATATTCAATTGATAAAAATTGAGAGAATGTGATAGGAACCGAGATAATTGAGAAAAACTTGCAAAAGTTAGTTTTTTAGACCTTTGACCCTTAGAATTTTATGGACGCGCACACATTACAGTCGGTAGGTTTGAGACAAGTTTTGAGATGTCAAAATGAAGGCTTTCAAAAGTTTACAGCCAATTATCTTGAATTCCAAGATTTTTACTCTATTTTGAACACAATGACTGGACCATTAATGGTTTAGAGATCATTTTGTTGAAAACCGTTCGAAATAAGACATAATTTTTCGTGATTCTCTCACATATTCACAGGGCATTCATGCTCTCTAGTGAATTATCTGTTCTAAGAACAACCCACACACTGACAACTTCACTTAAAACAGTGTCACTTACGGAACATGTTCAGATCAATTGATGACCTCTGCATAAGATGGAAAAATTGAGCATGTTCTCAGTCACTGATCAGTATCTGCATGGTACTAAGTTAAAAGTTTGATCTAAGAATAAGAAGAAAAAATAGCAAACTGCAGTATACAACTAAAGGAACAAATTGTCTTTCAATTGAGGTACAGCTCATCGTCTAGTCCCTATTAAGAATTTAGGGATGACAAAACCCTATCCCTAGGTTGAGGACATTTTGGCTTAAAAGTGTTCTCAAAATATATCTCCTTTCGAATGAAAATTGTCCTGTTCTGGCATTATCTCTTAAAATGACCCATTGGCCTGGCAAGATTCCAAATTGACACCCTGTACAATTTGTTTACTCTTAAGGTTCGATGGTTGTTCAGTGACCTCTCAAAAGTTCAAGTAATGTTGATCTCTGATCAATATCTTATGTTCAAAACAGCAGACGAGCTGTCAATACAGATAATTTGTTTACTCTTTATGATTGACGGTTGTTCAATGAATAGAGCTTTAAAGTACCTTCTCATAAATGTTCAAGCAATGAGTATTGATTTTTGATAAATATTCAAGGTTCGCAATAGCTGTCTAGTTTTTAACCCAGACACTGCAACCGCGATACCATTGCTTCCTGTGTTGCAGTCTGCAGATTTGCGTGTGAAGTAGGAAATTGGCTTCGTAAATTTCAATAATTTTGATGATTCAGGACTCTCAGAGTAATTATTGTGAGAGTAAATTCACTGAGGCGTCAATAGAAACTGAAAAAATCAATTTCTCTGGTGTAGTGTTTGTTGTGTTTTCACATATTGGAACAACACATGACTTTTGTTCTTGGATTAAACATTTCGGACGGTAATCTCCTTTAAACACCACGATCGCGAGCTACGTACTAAATTAACTTTGTGGTGTGACGTCACAAGGATCGATCGCCATCCTAAGAATAAGAAATTTTGCCGAGCCTTAATGTTTATAACTCGACATCTCGGAAGCTATTTGACGTATCCAAATAATTTTTTCACACACTATTTTTATTTTCTACAGAGAATAGGAATATCTAGAAGCTCAAAAGTGTTTTTCATCCAGAAAAATTTGTTATCATTGAATTGACCTATAGTTGTTATTCACATTCATTGGAGAAATAAGTATTTACATTCATAATAAAGCTGTTAGGTAATATTTTTCGTATTGAGCATTTTCATACATTTACAAATTCATCAACTTCACGTTCAATAGATATTTCTAAAGACATAGCAGCGTTGAAATAAAGCTATTAATACTCACGAAATCTGAAGAGCAAGACTGACTGGTTAAATACAAAAGGAAAATAATGATAGCTATCAGAACAAGCTGTATGGCCACCATACAAAGAAGAGCCATTTTTGTTTTGATCACTGTTGGTTCTGAAGTCCTCACTTCCTCTTCAGTATTCTCAGCAACTTCGCCATGCTGAGACATTTTGCAAGTTACTCGTTTCACAGGTATAATTTTGCAAGTTACTCGTTTGCAGGTATAAATAAACTGTTCATTGAGAAAATGATTCCGATTTCACCTTCTATCGAGGAAATTTATTATCAACAGCAACCGAAATGGTTATCTGCAATCGAACAGGTATTCTTCCTTCTTGAGTGGATCTGAATGAATGATTACCTCGATTTATTATCGTATCGATCTATTCGGCTCTACATTTTTCCTCACTTCCTCCCAATATAGAGGAGGTAGAATCGGGAATTTCATTGCAAAAATGTATGAGAGGGGATTTTTCCCAGTTCTCGAAAAAAAAAGAAATTTCGCTAGAAAAAAAATTATAATCTGAGGAATTCCATATTTCATTATAATACGAAAAGATGTTTTTTTTAGTACATTCATCATATACATAAGTAATAAAACTCACGAAACAAATCCAAATGGAGAAAAGAATGCTTATATCATCAATATTATTTCTCAAAAGTAGGTAATCAAATTTAAAAGCCATAATGTATATTGGAAATATAGGGTGTCCCAAGTTCTAGAGCTGGAACTATTTGAAATCTGAAATTAAATTAAATACTCAATAATATTAAACACGAAAATATTGTAAAAAAATTTCAAGAAATTTATTCGCATCCCCTGTATAAATGAAAGTACCTAGGCGTCAAGAATAATTTTGCTCAGTAGAGAATGTCTAACAATCTCGTAACACAAATTTTCAGATTTCAAATAGGTCCAGTTGGGACACCGGGTGTCTAAGATCATAACTTAAAGTGAGAGAAAATAACAAACTCTCGGTTTTTAGTTTGAGTGTAGAAATGAGTATTGATTTTAATCAAACGAGATCAATTCATATAGTCCAATTCTTCTTTGGACATCGCCATCAAATATGGAAATTGCAATCTGTCTTCGAATCTCGTCATGGCTGATCCAGGTTTACAGTTGAACTGTGTGAGGAACTCCTCAGAGTTCCCTAAGATGTTTTCTATCCTGAATTGAGGCGGCAAAATATGACTTTCGTACGCTTCTATCATGAACTCCGTGAATCCAATGTCCCGACAAAACTCTGAAAAAAAGTATCAATTTCAAAACAAGAGCTGAAATAAGATAATAGTTTTGATCAAACTTTCAAGTTTGAAAATACAGGGCATTCGTAAACAAAAATGAAAACATATTTCAAGAACCAATAAAACGATTCTTGTTATATTTCGTGATGAAGTAATCCAGTGTCATGAGGACACCAAAACATACACACTTCACATGGTTTGTGCAACAATCCTGAAAATAAGACTCATATTCTTTCTGTAATATCCATTGCAATGTTTGAGGACTGTATAATGTTAAAGAACGATCAGAAATTTTCTCGAATGCTGAAAGTACATTTTTTCTAATTAAATTATCATTCAGATTGTTTTTTTCTTAAATTGTCATCGTCGAATTTATCGGCATACATACCCTGTGTCATTGCCAGGAAAAATATTTTTTCTTTCTTGAATTTGTATGAAACCCATGGCAACAAAGAATTGTTCTTGAAGGTGCTGAATGAGTCTGTCAGTAACCTCAATGCTGTATTTTCTGCTATTCGTTCACTTTCAGATAAAGCATTATTCAACTGAAAGAAAAATGTATTATTTTTAACGTTCAGAATGAGATTACAGCTTATACTATTCGATCAACACCCGCTCATCTATATTAAATAAGAAAATACTTCAGTTATTATGTTGAATATGAATTGATTTTGAGACATAAAGACAATGATTGCTTTTTTTCACGAAAAAATTAAAAATAGTTACAGCTTATACTATTCGATCAACACCCGCTCATCTATTATATTAAATAAGAAATTACTTCAGTTATTATGTTGAATATGAATTGATTTTGAGACATAAAGACATGATTGCTTTTTATCACGAAAAAATTAAAAATAGTTCAAGATCTCTTGGCACCCCCCCCTTGAGTTTTTTTCTGTATCCGCCACTGTTTGCAGATGAAGCTTCTCGAACAAAGATGCTAGAATGGTGTCAAAACCCCATCAAAATCTGTTCAGTGGTTCGAGAGTTATTGAAGAACAAACAAATCAACGCAATGACTTATGTTCGTATAAAAGATTGTTGGACTGTTTTTCTTTATGATTCACGATAATATAAAAACCTGGAAATTGATAACCTGTCTCATCAGCTATATAGGGATCGGTGTAATCCGTGAATTTGATGGATTTGTAACAATTCGTTGGCCAACTTGAAATATGACCCAAATCAGGAAATCCCCTGTTTAATTTGAAAAAAAAAACCAACCGTAAAAAACACCCTGTAATTGAATAATTGATAGTGCTGCTACTTACCGAGAAAAAGTACTCTTTTACCGCCAAACTTGATCGGATTAGATAAAACAATCATGTCTCTCGTTTGATCGGCAAAGTTCAAGTATGATACATTGGCTGTTTCACTTAACTGAACACTATATTGCATTCCAACTGGATCAAAGGCATGACCTATAATTTTGGCCAGGGGAAAACCAACCTGTGCCATGATTATGTATCTTGGAACATCTCTGGTTGCTCTTTTTGCCAAGCCATAGGGAATACCTTCGAGGAAACAAAATCCGTGTTAATGTACAGCAAAAGTACCTCAAAATTAAATTTCAAGGAAAAAGACCTCAATTACTACTCACAGACAATATCATTGGCATAAAAGAAAATTGGTTCTTCCTTTGTAGCGTCCACGAAGTAACGGTACCTAAGGAAAAAAAATTACCATATGATCTCGTAAATCGTTCGGACAAAAATTTTCATATGGTACACTGATGGATCGAAATCAGAAAATGGTAGAGGCATTGGAGAATAAAGACCTAAATTAAGAAGCTGATGTCTGCTGATCCTAATCCTTTCTGTAGAAATGGTCAATTAAAGAAATCGGTCCAACAATGAGAAACGAAAAAAAATACGTGTGGCACTCGAGGTCTGCCGCGGTAAAGCAATTGCATAGCATCTATTCAAAAATAGGAAGAATTATTGTTGATTTAAAATATTTTTTTATTCATCTTACAATACATGTAGGTTATTTAAGAATGTTCATCATTGAGACTATAGATATATGATAACTGAAATAAGAAACATAAGTTTGAGACTTAATGTCTTCTAAATATCTGGAAAATACCGCGTCAATAGTGGTCCCATATTTTGTTGTGGTTTCTTGTGGATCATTATTCATTTTTAAATTCAATTTTTCCGAAAGAAAAGTTGTCCATCACTCAGATTTTTTTATCAGCGAAGTTAATGTTGAAATCGCCAGCCAAGATAAGTGGAAATTTATTACCATTTGTACCAAGTATTTTCGACCCTTCTTCAGTGTACTACAGTAAAGTGCGATGAATAAAATGCTCTACCTCGTCCAATTTTAGATTCGGAGAAATGTAAATTGTTACCATGACATGTGTAGGCCATTTCTAAGTTTGCATAAGCATGTGTTGAAGTAAGAACTGCTGGCCAAAGTAAATTTGGGACCAGTCCACTTCTATAAAACAACCTGATGACAACTAATGTATTATGTTTGGCCTTGTGCGCATGCGCAACAAAAGCATGCTCAGGTACTAGTTTCTATGGACGCCAATTCTGTCAGGTACGTGTGAATAGATAAAGGGGTCCTAGAAGTAGTAGTTGAGTATTGCTATTCCTTGATTGTGTATTGATTTATTGTAAAGTGTGAACTGTTTTAAATATCCATATAATAGACTTTGTTTAAAAATGTGCACAAGCCATATTGATATCCACCCTCACAGCATGCACAAATATCTCCAACAAATGAGCGTCTCACATTAACATCGCTAACGTCTTCAATATTTATTTCAATATTCGGAGTCATAATATTAGTACCATTATTACTATTTTGGTAAGAAGTAACACATTGGTTGATGCAGTCGATGCAGCTTGCCTTCGATTATGATAAAACTTAAATGCAGAACTATCATTTTTTGTCGTAATATACAATTTTACAATAAAAGTCACCCAAGAGAGTGCAACATAGACGAGTTCCTGAGAATGTGCTTTACTATACTCATATACTATTTCGTCAAAAGTTGTATAGTTAGAGCAAGAGCTGAAGTTAATGGAAAATGTTTGCGTTTGGCTATACATTTTCTATCCGATGTTGATGAAATATTTGCGTTTCGTAATTCAATGGGAACAGCGAGATTGCCGACTCCATTTTGCACTGATAGAGTGGCTGCACGCATCCGTTTTAGTCCCAAACACCTTGCCGAAGTCTGCCGAACTGACCCGACGATACACGGTTGTGTTAGGTTTTTTTCGTAACGGAATTTCTACATTCGGTCGCCGCGCTCAAAGCCTGAGATAAAAGCTCTGCAATAGCTTAAAATAGGTAGAGTACTCACATATTCTCGCTGGAAACATTTTGACCTTGAAGTGAATATAGTCTTTTTCTTCTGAATTTCATCAAATTGAAGAAGTTGTACTGATAGTTACTATCTTCAAGCATCAAGTCCTTATAACCGTCCAGAAGATAAGCCACCTCACTATCAATATCATCATTCCGGAAGAGAGCAAGCTGAATTCTATCCAATTTTTTTCTGATCGACATTCTAGAGGCTTCGTCTAACCATTCACGGTTGTCGAGTGATTTATTAAAACTTGTCGCCAGATCTTTATACATTTCTAAAATATATCTGTTTTGTTCTTTGAGTTCCTCTGATTCAATGATTTTTTTATAGAGATAATTTACAATGTCTGGCATCAATTCTTCAGTCCTCTCGTTACAATAATCTGTTCTTGAATGTTTATGGGATGGAAGAACAGTGTTCTCAAAAAGGCTGTATGCTAGGATTGCTAGGAACGCATTGTTCAACATTCTGTAAGGAAAAAAAAATTATGAAAACAATAACTGAAGTATGAATTTGTATTATACAGAGCTGAAAATGCAAATTTCGTTTTTCGTCATATCTTATACGTAATGGTGTTGCTCTAGAACCAGCAAATATAAGTGTTTGTTTCCTCGATCAACTTACCCTCTATTCAACGAAGACAAGCCGCGAAAAAACATCCTCAAAATACTGTCTATTGTACATTTGTATCACGGTTTCACTGCTTATATTCTCGTTACTTATCATCCTGAATAATTTTTCCCATTCGATCAGTGGAAATTCTTTTTCTAATTGTTTCAGCTTGATTTTTTCGTATTGTCTTCGGACTACCATCTCCTGCAGATTTGGAGGAGCTGCTATCTCCTGAAAAGGACGAAGAAAGATAAGTGTGTGAACTGAAAAAAAAAAATTCCTGTTGGGGAAATTTGATATATTTCATAAAATTTCGTGATTCCTTCCTAGGTATTCTCAGACATAATTTTTAATAAATTCATTATAACTGGGTGTTCAAGAGTCACTACAGAAGAAATGTCTGCAAAGGAATAAAAATTTTCAGTATCTCACCTCGAACAATGAAAATATTTCGAATTCAATGAATACTCTGATGTCCCGAATATGCTTAAATAGCTCTTTTTCCGTGAGTTGAGAAAAAATCCAAGTTCTATCACAGCAGTGTCAATTGCATCCAAGAAATCGCTGTAGTTCATCTGGCAAGTCCTGAAAAATCTGTACAGCACCGTCATGTTAAGAGGGGATCCAACTGCGTTTTCGTTCATCTCCCTCAGACATTTTCTCTTTGATTCCGCCAAGGAAGACCAGTGTTCGAAGTCCAAGGAGGTTTGGTCTGGCATCATGAGCTAAAAAAATTTAACTTAAATTTTTTACTATTCCAATATGTGGACAGGTATAGTACAAAATGTTCTAAAAAAAAAATTCGATCTACAGAGTGGATTCGTGAATGGGGTATTTCATAACCAAGAGATTCATTTATCTTTGAGATAACTGATAAATTAAATTGCAAATGCTAGCAGGCTCTTATGGAATTCAGAATAAACTTGAAGAAGCAAAGTATTTAATACAGTTAACCATTGTCCGGAGAATCTAACCAATAACATCATGGTAAGCGGAAAACTTTTCCTTCTATTACTTATATCGTAGTCAATCATAAAGGAAAACTCACCTTAAGAATGTAAGTCGAATCTTCAGGATCTATATCTACATCTACTTCGAAAAGAGGCATCGCTTTGAAAAGTATCAGATTGGCGACGAATTCTGTTATATTGTAAGTTTTATTCTTTTGGCCATCGAATTGAAATGAACCAATAGTGTGTAGTGAATTCTTTGCTGAAACAAAGAGATCCAGTATGCTATAGATTTTTTACATTTCTCATATAGAAACTTTCCTAAGATATAATACTGATTGATGTAAACTCCTCCACATTAGTTAGGGATATTGACTTAAATTACAAACAAATATAGTTTGAATGAGATTTTGTGATGGAAATTCATATCAGTATGGCTTCAAGTTTCAGGAAATGAAATTAATTTTAGCCTGTAGGTCTGCAGCGTATAAAGATTGGTTAAGAAAAATCGAGTTAAATAACGAAATTTCATTCCCAGAGAATTCAATCATTTAAATACTACCAATACAATGTATTGGCCTCCACGGGCATCAATAACATCTTCTTTGCATACTACACACGAGGTTGTTGAACATTTTTTGAGGAATTTGGTTCCATGAACGGGGCAGAAGCTCTCTCAGATCATTTAAGGATTCTGGGGTAGGTTGATGATTATCTAATCTTCTTTGGATGCTCCAAAGACCATGCATGGTCTATGCAATTCAAATCTGGTGAGTGGGGAGGTATTGGTAAATGTGGAATACCAAGTTCCTAGCGCACATTCTCAACTATGGCTGCACGGTGCGGTCTAGCGTTATCGTTTATAAATTGAAAATTTTCACCAATAGCAGCGTGAAAATGGCAATGACATGCTCCCTATACTGTAAGGCGGTGATTATTCCCAGGACAAATGTGTAGATCTGTGCGCCCGTTGAAACTTATCCCAGCCCATACCACAACACTACCCTCTCGGAATGGATGCATTTCTTGGACATAGCGACTATTAGGGGGTATGCGTGGGATTATCCATACCATTATTCTTCGAGAATCTGAAAATTGTCCATATCTGGATTCATCAGTGAAAAGGACACTACGTCAATCGTTCCAATTGATTTGTTGCCTTGTCCATTCCAGTCTTTGACGCTTATGGTCACGTGTTAATGGACCTCCTCTTAATGGACGTCTAGAAACTTGATTCACCTTTCTCAAACATCGACTTGAAGAGTATTCCGTATCATTCTACACGTAGATGTAGGCTTTCTTCTCGCCGAAATGATGATGAAACGATCCTGAGCAGGTGTTGTTTTTTGTCAGCCACCAAGCCTTGGTCGTTCCAACACAGAAACTGTCTCCCTGAACCTATCCCAAAGTCGAGATATCACACTTTGGCTGACTTGGAGCCTTTCGGCTACAACAACCTGAGTTAGGCCACCCTGTAGCATTACGATAGCCCTATTAGCCTCAGCGTTTTTTAATTTACGTCTTGACATTTTCAGAAAACTCGTTTCAAATCGAAGCCGTTGATAAACATACTCCATTTCAAAATAAGAACATTCATGAAACATGTGCAAATAACGAAACTTCAGAAAAAAGGCGACCAGATTGACGAAATGTCTCATACTGATTTTTATTGGATCGATTCAAGTTGTTATTGAGTTTAAATGATTTTACTTCTAGAAGATTACATACTTTTCAATACGATTGAATACGATATCCCTAACTCTTGTGGAGCAGTATATATTTTACAGAATATACAGATATAGACCCTTTATTATTATTAATATTATTTTGTGCGACGAGTCCTTAATATTCTATTACTATTCCAGTTACCTCTTTCGATCCTTTGCTCATAGTTGAATCTGTCCTCATGTTTCAAACAAGAATGATAAAAAGTGTTGAATTTATTTAGGAAGTCCGGCCGGTCTTCACTGTTAAGAAGTTTTGGGGAGAAAATATCAAGCTCTTCTTTCTTGTTCCCGATAACCCCACACAAGCGAATTCATAAAAGTTTTCACAAGGCTGTTTGGATAAATCCATGGAACTGATGATGCGAGCAGCAATAAGATCACACTTTGTGCTGTTGCATACATCTTTATCTTGCAAGAGTGGTTCATTGAGTTTCGAGTAAGATTCTTCAGGACCCTTTGTTGTAGACGCCAGTGAATTGTCTGAAGAACTGACATTTGTAGTTGTTGAAGACGACAGTGGATTTTTTTGAAGAACTGTCATCTGTAGTTGTTGAAGACGACAGTGGATTGTTTGAAGAACTGTCATCTGTTGTTGTTGAAGACAACAATGGATTTTCAGAAAAAATGTCCTCTGTTGTTGTTATGATCAGTTCTGGAGTTACTCTGAAAATTCATTGATATATTCAAAGTTCAGGGCTCTTTTTAGTTTAAAGAAGTAATTCAATGGATGAACTTACTCTTTAGCTGTTGGTACCTTTTTCTCCGTCGATCTGGATGTTGTCACATTCTCAATTTTTTCTATTTTTGTTTTGTTCTCCACGATCTTCTCCATCTTGATTGGATGCGTTGAATTCATCGTCGGTTCTTTTGTTGTAGTTTTATTTTCTGCGACCAATCTTCCTGTTACCTTATTAATAGGAGAGCGTGAAATTCTCTAAGGTTCTGTCTTGTTGTGGAGTGTTTTCAAATATTTCAGATACGATAAGAAAGAATTCACGTATTTTTTCGAAGTTGTTGTTATGTTTGGTTTGTGAGTTGATGTGACAAGAGAAGATTTAGCTTTTGCAGGAGAGGAACCTTCAGTTGGATTGGTGCTCAGAATGGTACTGAGATTTTTCACCGTTTTCCCTTGGGTTGTTACGTATAATTTTGTTGTCTCTTTTGTGAATTGAAGTCTTTCTAGCATGGCAACTTGACTGTCATCCTCCTGAAATATTCAAAATGGTCGGGAATGAGAAATAAAGTATGCTTTTGGTCAGATTGAAAAAGTTTTTACATATTGTACCATATTTCATACAGGATCTCCAAGTAGGTTCCCATTCACGATAATTCTCAAAGCTGACTTTTACGCAAACCAATAATTAGATCTTGAAAGAATTTCCACTGTCATATTCGGAAGGAGAAGAACTTTTCAAAAGGGGAAAAGAAGATACTATTTCATAATTTTAGAGATCTTCATGAACAGAATGAGGATACATTTTAATTAACATAATGTGAAACTTGAGTAAAAGGAAATATACGAATTGTAATAGTCTATAGAAGAAGTAAACTGCAACAAATCAAAAAAAAAATCACTGACATAAGTTTTTTCAGCATGATTCAAAACCATCAAAATATGAAACCATCATAATGAGAAAATGATATATTATGCCACAAATTGAGCTCTGGAGCTGAGACTGACTATACTCTTTTCATTTTGAGCGATTCTAACGATTTCAAGAGAATTCCTCTTTTAAGCATTCTTTTCTGAATCTATTACTCATGGCAAGAATCCCTAAAATTTCGAAGGTATTTAGTCCCAGTAAGTAGCGTAAAGGCGTAATTTCAGATAAGACAGAATATTCAGATGAATCAGGTTTATGAAATGTCTATCTCAGACAATCTCGAAAAACATTGAGTAAATTTGTAATGGTGAACACTGTTAGATAAAGAAGCAATAACTAAAAAAATCTCAACTCATTTCATTTTCATACAAGAAAAAGAGGAGAAATTCATGCGGTTGTCCACAGGCTGCTTCTAATATATGTGTCTATATAGGCAATAAAAAATTAAGCTGGAAAAGGCATCGATACTGAGCCTAAAATATTCTCTGTGCTCATATCGAAAAATTTTTCATTATTGTAGATAGTGGACCAAAAACTGTAATTTTTTGGGCGTATCAGATAATCAAACGTAACTTAATGAGCATGAGGTACTACGAATGTTAACTGACAAAATGAAGATAAGATATGCGTTGACTATCAAGAAACAACTAATTAAGTTAGATATACCAAGAATTGGAGTGGGTTTAGAATCTGACTTGATTGCGGTGACCTATTTATCCGAAGTATCACGAAATTGCAATGTCCTATTCAAATTTTCACGTTTGAAAAAGATTTAATCAAAAACAAAAATTATTTGAATGTTGAAAATTTAGGATGGATCAATTTCAGATTTCTTAACTTGGCCAAAAAAACTATTGAAACAACTGAGAAATAGATAACTGCACGAGCAATGCAATCCATTCAAGAATTTTTGTCATGTCCATTTCGAGTTACAAAAAGTTACTAAAAATTTCAATGTGTCCATCACAGAAACAAAATATATTTATTTTGTAACCTATAGGTGTTCATAAGTTTTTTCAGAGCAAAACAGGTTCAAATTGTTGAGCTTCACAATAGTGGTACTTGGATGTTCAATCAAAAAATTTTTTTCCTTAGAATATGTTCATTAGTTCAAATTAAGAGTTACAAATATTTTATTACAAAATTAAACTCTTCATCGCAGTGAAAAAAATGCAATTTCAATTATTTCTTTATCGGTTGAATAAATAATTAAGCTCAACACCATATAAAATGCTAAGTTAAAAAATTGAGGATATTCCTTCAAAAAAATAACTTTTTTTTTATTCTCTCTCGTTGTATTTTTTATTTATCGTTATCAGATAATTTCAATACATACCTATATAATGATAAATCTCCCCCAAACAAAAGAGTGTTGTTGATGAACAGCAAACTGTTTTTGCAAGCAACGAACTCATTGAATTACATCAAGTCGCTCTTACCATATTTTTTTATCTTTGCATAAAAGTATATAAAAATATTTCTACACATTCTCTCATATTGCTCCTACTAGAGACTATCATGCAAATTCTATTTATTATCACTAACGAAAAACTCACCTTGCGAAAAAGACCTAACTCGCACAATTTGAACGAAAACAGTAAAATTATAATACAAATCAACAAAACAACTAACATTGTGCAGAAGCACAACAAAAAAGAATTGTCAGATCTTCTACGGGGTGGCCCCCCATTCAGGGGGCTCGACACCTCGTATGTATCTTTAGTCATTTCTCAATAACGCCAAGCGGTCGACTAGAATGTAGGTTCCGGTGTGTACGCAACAGCGTTAGCAATTAGGAAGGATATTGGTTAATCATTGGAACCACCGGTGATCTCTGGATACTAGATAAGAATGTGACATGAAAACACGTAGGCTTCGCCAGATTTCAGTGGACGAATTGATGTAAACAGGAAAAATGAAAAGGAAGAATAATATTTTTTAACAAGAAAGAGAATAATACTATATTGAAGTATACGAGGAAAATAGAAAATAACAAAAAATTAAATGGTTCTTCATAATGAGGCATCGCAACAACCCTTATTCCACTCTGACGCGAGGGATTTATTTGCCCCAATAAATGACACAAATAATTTCCTGTGGAAATTAGTATTCAGTTCTTTCTCGCCAAAACTGAATTGAAAAATTGAAAATGAAATAAATTCTAGATAAAAAAATTTAAAAACAAAAAATACATTCTACGAGAAGAAATTAAAAAACAAAAACTATAATTCTATGAAAATAAAAAAAGGAAAATAAAATGCGAAATTGAAGATCGACAAATTCAAACTTAATGTTCAAATAATCCATTATAAAGAAAAAATCTCAAATCTCTGAGAAGATCAGGCATACTTGCTATTTTGGCACAAAGTTGGAGAGCCGAACGTGAAGGTATCGGCCTATCTCCAAAGGCAACAATGAAAGAAGTTATTGTCTCCGCAATAGATTGTCTACCGAAGTAACATTTTATGATTTGAATTTTCTCTTTAACCGTAAACATTTTGATTTACGTGAATATAATTTATTTTCAAACCGTCTAGCTATCACGTCTGACGTTTGGATGCGACTAAAGGCATTGCAATTCGCGGCAGCCAAGACTTGCCATTCCAACAGTCCAGTCCCTTATTTGTTATCGAATCGCAATGAGATTTCGATTCTTCCACTGTTCTACTAGACTCGGTGTTCATTCGAATTCAACATTCAAATTCCTATGTTTCCATAAGGATTTTCTTCATCTGTATATTGTGTGTGTGTAATTTCTAGTCATTGGATTCCGATTGAAGTATGTTTATGCCTAAAAACTCAAGTGAGTTCCTGAACACAATATTTTCAATTTCAAAAGAATTTCGAGAGATAATATAAGAAATGCTCATCAGGAGGCCAAACCGACTGTCACAAACGAGTAAGAAATTTTTTATGTGAATTATAAAAAGGAAGAGAATGGACCAGAAGGCGACCAAGACACCACAAAATTATAATGTTAATCATCATTCAGTGCACGTTGAAGCCGAAACTCGTCTGGAGATTGTTACAGCAGTTGTAGAGGTATCGTTGAATGTTTCAACATATATTCTATCCTAGAACTGAAAGAAAAAGCCATAAAAAAATAAACACATTTATTATCGAATCTTTCTTACATATATTTTCACAACCTTTTTTTAATTCAACAAACTCGTATCGAAAAAATTCTTTTCAATGTGAGGAAACTGCAACTTTTCGTTCACATACATCGTCGAGTTCTCATCGCAACTGAAGTGTTTCGAAAATTCCTCAGAATTCATGAGGATATTCTCCGTCCTCAGCGGTGGCGGTAAAATTTTGTTTCGATAGTACTCCATTGTGATGTCCATGACGTTACTCCTCTGGCAGAATTCTGAAGGAGGAAGGGTAATAAATAATATTGAGTTTGTGGAAAAAACTTAAAGCACAAAGAATAAGAAGCAATGTTTGAATGATTATTCAATAACTGTGATGAAAGAAGATAGTACGGCAACACGTGATGGACGTAGGTTACATTCAGCTCACGCGAGTCTAAAAAAGAGGAAGAGAGTGAGAGATACATAGAGTAGTATGTCCAGAAGGGACACAGAAAAGATTACACAATCTTTTTCTTTATTTTACATTCTCAACAATAAATTATTGATCTCTTTGTCCTTTATACTGCTCCACACTAGTAAGGGACATCGTATTCAATCGTTTTGAAAAGTATGTAATCTTCAAGAAAATCGCTGTAAAAATTATTTAAAACTCAAAAACAGTTTGGTTCTTTGCATATGCTACATGAATGTTTCCATTTTAAAATGGAGTCAGTTTATCAACGGCTTCGATTTGAAACGAGTTTTCTGAAAGAGCCAAGACTTGAATTAGCAAAAGCTGAGGCTAATAGGGCGATCGGAATGCTACAGGCTGGCCTAACTCAGGTTGTTGTAGCGGAAAGGCTCCAAGTCAGTCAATGTATGATATCTCGACTTTGGAATGGGTTCAGGAAGACAATTTCCTTGTTGGAAAGACCAAGGCTTGGTGGGCGATGAAAAACAACACCTGCTCAGGATCGTTTCATAACCTTTTCGACGAGAAGAAAGCCTACATCTCAGGTAGAATGCTACGAAATAGTCTTCAAAATGCAGATGGGGTCCAAGTTTCCATCGAAACTATCAGACGACGTTTGAGAAAGGTGAATCTAGGTTCTCGACGTCCATTAAGAGGGTTCCATTAACACGTGACCATAAGCGTCAAAAACTGGAATGGGCAAGGCAACATATCAATTGGAACGATCAATGATATAGTGTCCTTTTCACTGATGAATCCAAATATGGACGATATTCAGATTCTCGAAAAGTCCATCCATTCCGAGGGGTAGTGTTATGGTATGGGCCGAGATATGTTTCAACGGGCGCAAATATCTACACATTTGTCCTGGGAATATGTCCACCTTACACTATAGGGAGCATGTCATTGACAATGTTTTGCCAGATTTTCACGCTGCTATTGATGAAACTTCTCAATTTCTAGACGATAACGCTAGACCGTGCAGCCATAGTTGAGAATGCGAGCGAGGAGCTTGGTGTTCCACATTTACCAATACCTTCGCACTCACCAGATTTGAATTGATAGAACATGCATGGGATATGCTCCAAAGAAGATTAGATCTACCGACCCCCAGAATCCTTAAATGATCTGGGAGATCTTCTGCACCATTTATGGAACCAAATTCCGCAATTAATGTTCAGCAACTTCGTGTGTAGTATGCAAAGAAGATGTCAAGCTGTTATTGATGCCCGTGAAAGCCATACATTGTATTGATAGTCTTAAAATGCTTGAATTCTCTGGTAATAAAAGTTCGATATTCAACTCGATTTTTCTTAACCACCCTGTATACGCTGAAGACCTACAGGCTAAAAGTAATTTTATTTCCTGCAATTTGAAATCATATTAATATGAATTATCAGCCCAAAATCTCTTTTAAACTATATGTTTTTGCAATTTAAGTCAATATCCCTAACTCATGTGGAGCAGTTTATACAAATAGTTCGAAAAATTGGACCATGTATCTCACAATTGCGTTTCGAAGATGGAAGGATTTTTTTTATCACCTTGAGTTATTCCCAGAAAGAATATTTTTCTCTAGAAAACTGGTAGGATATCCAAGGCAACAAGAATTGATTTCCAAAAGTTTCCAGGGAATCTGTGAGAAGTCTCATGGCTATATTGTCTGAAACCAACTCGTCAACGTTTGAATCAAACGACTCCTGAAATTAAAAGTTTCGTCAGTATGACTAATGAAAAAATATTTGGATTCAGGCAAGAGATGAAAATAGTCCAGTTGATTCTCCGAAAGAAAAATATCTTTATATTGAGGAAGCGGGATCAACTCTGAAGGCAACTCTGTTCAAAAGATTCACCAAAATGAATATCTTCTACATCTTTTGAAGGTTTTAAAGGTTGATCGTAAATTGTAAATTTTCTCAAGTAAAAAGATGATATGAGCGGTAGATACTCAGTTTACAGGGCAAGAAAAAATTGTTACTACTAGGGTAGGTTTATATCCATACATTATAGATACAAATCCATTGAAAATTAGAGATTTGAATAAAAAATTTCCAGCCTTTCAATTACATCGAAATGAAAATTCAATCATCAGTAACATTGAGAGAACATTTGACAAAGGAAATTACCTGAAAGAGCAATGTCTGGTTGTTGAATTGGAACGGTTTTCGAAAAGTTCTTCGTTATTCATCTGTTTCACAAATCGGGTGAATTGTACCCGAGTTGTCTGATCCATTGCGATGTCACTTGAGATTCTGGATGGACTGAAAGCATCTCCTATTATTTTTGCAAGGAGAAAGAGCCAACCTGAGCCATGATCAAGTATCCTGGCAGTTGCTTGGAAGCTTGCTTGACCAAAGCATAAGGGACGTCTGAAACAAAATCAATCATTGAAAAGGTTATCTGGCATTTTTTCAATATCTTAAAAAAAAAAATTTCTCTCTCTCTCTCTCTCTCTCCTATTTTCTCTCTCTCTCTCTTCTCGTGAACCGAGTTGCTGGAACTCAATACATGAAGCAGTTTCATCACTTCCAAATTGAATAAAACAGATCATTCCTTTCGAAAAGTGAGAAGAAATTATTCCTCTTTATTTATCGTCCAATTTCAAAGAATAAACGCTGTTATCTTGTCGCGATATATGGAGTACCACTTCACACCCCTCCTTATCACAAAAATGGTCCAATGATACCTTGATAACCGTGACGGTTGAAAAGAGCCTCATCGTATAGGATGATTTTGCAAACTCGAATATTTCGCCCTAACTACATCCACTCAATCATTGAGAGTTTGAAAGTGAGTGGTGTATTTGAATTAAAGAAATTTCTTCAAAAATATTTTTTGGGAAATTTTTCATAAGCGGGAATTTTCTGTACTTTGGCCTTTTTTAGTCTATTAGATATTATGATTCATTGTCTCGACTAACATACCTAATTTAATCATGATACGTTTCATTAAGATTTTTTTTATATATTTGGAATCAAAGAGGTGGTTTCAATGTGAATATACTGCTCCACAAGATTAGGGATATCGTATTCAATCGTTTTAAAAAATATGTTTTCTTCGGAAAAATCGCTGTAAAATCATTTGAAACTCAATAACAACTTGAATCGATCTAATAAAAATCAGTATCAGACATTTCGTCAATCTTGTGGCCTTTTTTCTGAAGTTTGGTTCTTTGCATATGTTTCATGAATGTCCTTATTTTGAAATGGAGTCAGTTTATCAACGGTTTCGATTTGAAACGAGTTTTCTGAAAATGCCAAGACGTAAATCAACAAACGCTGAGGCTAATAGGGGTATCGGAATGATACAGAGTGGCCTAACTCAGGTTGTTGTAGCGAAAAGGCTCCAAGTAAGCCAAAGTGTGATATCTCGACTTTGGAATAGGTTCAGGGAGACAGGTTCCGTGTTGGAAAGATCAAGAGGCTTGGGGTGCGACGAAAAACAACACCTACTCAATATCGTTTCATCACGTTTCGGCGAGAAGGAAGCCTAAATCTACGTGTATAATGCTACGGAATACTCTTCAAAATGCAAAATGGGGTCCAAGTTTCCATCCAAACCACCAGATGACTTCGAGAGAGAGAGAGAGAGAAGAGAGGAGTTCTAGACGTCCATTTGGAGGGCTTCCATTAACACGTGACCATGAGCGTCAAAGACTGGAATGGGCAAGCAACACTTCGACTCGATTACATCTACAATTAATGTTTTAACTTGATCTTTGTGTTGTTTTAGCATGGTAGTATGCCGAAACATGTCAGCCTTCAAATAAAATAATTTATCACTCGAATAGTGGTTGTAAGACTTTTAATTCATCCTATCACATGAATGCCTGCGAAAATGAAATTCATATTTGAATACTTACATGCTATTCCATTTGTGTTGAAATATAACGGTTTCTTTTCAGCAGCATCCATTAAATGAAGATGACTGTAACGAAATTAATAATGAAAAAAATATAGGTGCAAATATACAGGTTGTTTCATTTGTAAATATACATGAGTTAGCCTGAAGAAGACAAGTACAGAAAACCTTTATAACCATAATATTTCTATATAAGGTTATATAAAACAGTAAAATAATAAGAAATAAAATGAAGGAAACTACAATTTTACTAACACTTTAGCCGGAGCAGCGTCTTGACCCTGCAATGATAAAAGATTCCTATTTTTCTGCTTCATCAGATATATCAGGTTATTTGGATAATCGTCTTCTTTCAAACTGGCATTGTACCTGCTCTCAACAAATCGGTTTCTTTCTTATAGTCCACCTCACTGAATATCGACAACTGTATCCTGTTCAATTTCTTAATCATCTGCGTTTTCGAATCTTGACCGATCCATTCGCTGTTCTCTAAAGACTTACCGAACTGTTGTTTGAAATGATTGAATAATTCTTTGATGTTTTTACTGTGTGTGGAGGTTTCGGTATCCGCCAAAAGGTTGTATACGTAGTTGGCAATGTCTGGCATCAAATATTTCGCTTGTTTCTTGCAGAATTCGGTCCTCGATTCAACGTGGGATTGTAATACGATATTTTCGTAAACACTGTATTCGGCGAATGAATCCAGAACGTTCAATAGCTCCCTGAAATAGATCGTCATTCATTTAAAACCATGCAAAATGTTCTGAAACTATGCAAGATCGGGATGGTCAACCGAGTACGAAGAAAAGCCATTTTCAAATTTCGTCAATATTTCAGGAGAACGTTCTTCTCGAAATAGTTTTTTTCAATCGAAAATCTTGAAATCTGGAGGGGGCGTTGAATTTTCGTGGGGACACCCTATATAACGTCAAAATGGTTCCTTCAGTACTCCAGGAGTACTGGTTTGAAATGAAGAAAGTCAGAACATTTCATACAAATTGAGAAAAACAAGATATCATTTATCCTGATTTTGTGAGTAATGTACATAATTGTAATAATAGGCCAAGCAAATTAGATTCAAAAAAATTCAGTGCCTGGAAACAATTGGTGGAGTTCAGGAAACTGTTTTAACTAATTTCTCAGTGGAGCGTATGTCGTGACTTTAGAAAAACCTCGAAATTTTCGGACTATTCTAGGTTTTTCTCGAATAGCTCCTAAACTAAGCACTTTCTCCAACACTGTAATATTCAAAAGTGTTGAACATTAAATTTTGATTCAATAGAGTATCACGACATTGAATTTCGAACAAGTTGTTTTATAGAAATCATACGTCGAAATATGACAAATTTTTACACTTTTCGAAAAAAACATATTTTTTTCACTATAAAACGTAACATACCCATGAAGCTACGAAATTAAGAACGAATGTCATAGGATAAGAGTTGTAGACCATCATATTGTGATAAAAACGTAACCTCACTCCTCCAAACCACAATGTTAAATCGCGCAGTAGCTCATCTGCTGAAGATCGTAGCAAGTGCTGTTCAATTTGCTCAGCAGATATAATATCGTAATACTTTTTAGAAACAGAATTTAATGCTGTAATGAGTTCATTACAGCACTACTTTTTAGTACTGTAAGGAACTCATCACGATACTGAAATAGAGAAAAATTAGAGAAAAAAATATTATTCGTCTTCTGAAGATCGAGATTGAAAATGTGCCATACATTTTTCCTAAGCTTTTCCAAAAACAAAGCTGCTCACCCTGTACATGGTAAATTTCTCGTAATATTTCGAAACTCACCTTTTTTCTGTGTTTTCGAATGTGTGCATAAGTCTCTCGATGTCACCAATACGAATTTCGGTGGAGTCATTCAAAGAATCTTCATTGCTCAGGAACGTTAGGAAACTTTTCCAATTCAAAGCAGGGTATCTCTTTTGTAAATCTTTTATTGTTAACACTTCATCGATTGGATGTTCTGGAATGAAGAAGTTGGCCTGAAACATGAATTAAGTGAAAATTGGATGGAGTAGAGTCGTTCAGACTACTGTCATTTGAAGAGCTAAAAGATTTTTGTTGTATTTTTTTAAATTTTTTCTTGCGATATTGCATGTAATTTTCTTTCACTGCAGATCAACACTCCAAGCAGAGCTGGACATGGGCGTTTTGCCCTCGAGTATGAATAGAATTCATCTCAATATTCTCTATATAAAAAAATTGAGCCCTGATTTGCGTTGTCATGGCCTCTAGCGAGAACGGCTGAACCAATTTCGCTAAATCCTTTTTTGTTGTATTTTTTAAGGTCGGTAGAAAAGTTGCACACAACTCAAGACATTTTTAAGATGAACTGGCGCATTCGCCAATTGGTAACTAGACATTTAAAACAATCTGTATAAAGATTAGGTTGCCTCAAGGTGATCACAATTAAACTGAAAAAAACATAAAACAGATGCGAACTCTAAGGACGTCAAAAGTTGACTGAAATGTCGTACCAATATGGCGGCTGACGTTAGTTCAATCCTGTCATGTCGACTCTCTACTATTCTTTCTCGATGGGTTTGTGAAAACTCGAGAATAATAATATACTGTTTCACCAGAGTTAGGGATATCGAATTCAAAATCGCTGTAAAATCATTCAAAACTCAATGACAACTTGAATCGATCCAATAAGAGATCAGTATGATACATTTCGTCAATCTTTTTTCTGAAGTTTGGTTCTTTACGTATGCTTCATGAGTGTTCTTATTTTGAAATGGAGTTTTCGATTTGAAACGAGTTTTCTGAAAATGCGAAGACGTAAATGAACAAACGCTGAGGCTAATAGGGCTATCGGAATGCTACAGGTGGCCTAACTCAGGTTGTTGTAGCGGAAATGCTCCAAGTCAGCCAAAGTGAGATATCGGGACTCTGGAAAAGGTTCAAGGAGGCAGATTTCGTGTTGGAAAGACAAAGGCTTGATGGGCAACAAAAAACAGAAACCTGCTCATCTACGTGTAGAATGCTACGGAATACTTTTCAAATGCAGATGGGATCCAAGTTTCCATCGAAACCATCAGACGACGTTTGAGAGAGGTGAATCTAGGTTCTAGATTTTCATTAAGAGGAGTTCCATTAACACGTGACCATGAGCATCAAAGACTGGAATGGGCAAGGCAACATATCAGTTGGAACGATCAATGGCGTAGTGTTCTTTTCACTGATGAATCCAGATATGGACGATTTTCAGATTCTCGAAGAATAAGGGTATGGACAATCCCACGCATACCCATAATCGTTGCTATGTCGAAGAAGTCATCCATTCCGAGGGTAGTGTTATGGTATAGGCCGAGATATGTTTCAACGGGCGAACAGATCTACACATTTGTCCGCCTTACACTATAGGAGCATGTCATTGACAATGTTTTGCCAAATTTTCACACTGCTATTGGTGAAATTTTTCAATTTCTAGACGATAACGCTAGCCATAGTTGAGAATGCGCGCGAGAGCTTGGTATTCCACATTTACCAATACCTCCGCACTCACCAGATTTGAATTGCATTGGATATGCTCCAAAGAAGATTAGATAATCATTAACCTACCCCAGAATCCTTAAATGATCTGAGAGAGCTTCTGCTCCGTTTATGGAACCAAATTCCTCAAGAAATGTTCAACAACCTCGTGTGTAGTATGCAAAGAAGATGACATGGTTTATTGATGCCCGTTGAGATAATACATTGTATTGATTTTCTTAAAATGCTTGAATTATCTGGAATAAAATTCCGTTATTTTACTCGATTTTTCTTAACCACCCTGTATACGTGCAGACTACAGGCTTAACTTAATTACATTTCCTGGCAACTTGAAATCATATTAATATGAATTTTCATCACAAAATCTCATTCAAACTATTTTTTTTGCAATTTAAGTCAATATCCCTCACTTCATGTTGAGCAGTTTATTATCGTCACAAATGACGTATGGTCAACCAGTGTTACGATTTTTATGATTTTAGTCGTTCTCAATTACTTTCATCCTTCTTTTATAAATAATATGAACAAAAGTGGTCCTACCACAGAGCCCTGTGGAGCACCAAATTGTTTTAATGCTAATTATAGAAAAGTTTTTCGTCTAAGAATCAACTCACGTCTAGAACGGCCAGAATCTTCGATAAAGCCTCTAATGGTGTTTTCACCTCTTCATCCGTCTGATTTTTTTCCAAAATGAAATTCTTGTCTTCACGTAAAGTCTTCACACTTGCTATGTAATCCGTATGGTTCAAAGTGCAGTTCCAATATAGTTGATGAAGATACTGAATATAGCTTCCTCCAAACACAGATGCGTTTATCTCCTCGTTACCTTTTCTTATGCATTTTCTCTGACTTTCCGAAAACGATGACCAGTATTTCGAACTCAATGGTTTGTATTTCGGATTCTTCAACTGGAAAAATTTTGGCAATTGTTATTTCGCCCACTAGAATGATACATAGATTCATATAAATGAAAATACAGGAAATATTCGATAAGATATTTGGAAAAGTCATAATTAATTGATGCAGATTAAATCTGAATCAGTTACAACTCTTGCATAATTTTTTTCTGCCAGAGAAAATATTATGAAAGATAGATATTCACGATAGTTATGCAAAATCGTGGTCTTCTAACTTCCTAACTTCATAATGTTTGTTTTAGTATTAGAGTGGTTGGTTATATTCTTGACGAGTATTGGTTACTTAAAAAAAAGTAACTCACCTCTAAAATGAAAGCCGAGGAATTTCTAGGGTGTATGCCAATGCCGATTTCAGATAAGGAATGCCTCTAATAATAGCAAGTTTGCCATAACTCATTGATTTTATTTTCGGAGTGATTTTGTCCATTAAACTTCCCTTTTCAAGATGTCGAAAACTGAAAATCATGAGTTAGGTTGGTTTCCGAGTGTTGTGCTTTATTTCTGGTAAACATACAGAGTATTTAGAGAAAATCGCTGCTGAATGAAGAGCTGCTGTTATTATTATGCACTTTTTTCACGGAAAAAATATGAAAAATCAAAGTTAATTTCGTAAAGATGAAACTAACCACTAGGTCGATATTGGTAAGTAAAAAATAAACAATTTCTCAAAATAAAATAGTATAAGGATAATAGAGCCTTTCATTCAACAACGATTGTTTTTTCTACATTGGTTAGAGACGCAGCAAAGAAACGAATATTGAAAAAGTATACAAATATAACTAGAAATTGAACTTGAGTTTCGAACTATACGAGTAGCGCAAATAAAGAAGAAATGAAAAAATATCGCCTAATATATAGATTTTCATCATCGTTTGTCATGTCTGATCATATAGCACCTTCAGACATGGGTTTTCTTTGTCCGTTGCATGGTTTTCGCTAAAAAATTAGAACTTTGAGCGGTCGCTAACCCAAAGGTCGAGTTACAATCTTAGTTAGACCAAGAATCCGCTGAATATGCCGACAGCAGATTTGCCGAGAAATGTTAGGTGCAATATTTCCTTATAGTCCTCTTCGAATGAGCTCAAAATACTCTAATAATGTTAGATGTTATCCGGTAGTGAAAGCCATAACCTATCAGAAAATGAAAATACAAAAAATATGGATTTTAGCATGTGAAAATAGTATAATTCGAAGGCATGAGTGTTGAAATTGCCTTCTGCCAGGAGTATTAGACGATATTTTTTCTATTTCAGTCAAGTTTTGTGAAATACTTTCGAAAATCAATGAACTTTCAGATTAGTGGACTTTTTTTATTGTATCTTGGCAGTTGGTGTGACTTGCAAAATTTGACAGATCACTGAATTTAAATTGATTTGATTCGAAACTTTATTCGATCGGAGGTCAGTACTGACACCCACAAAACGAAAAATATAACTGAAACAGTGCTGTAATGAGTTTCATTACAGCACTACTTTAGTACTGTAATGAACCCATTACCATACAAAATAGAGACACGAATTTTATTCCATTTTTGTAAGTAGTTGCAAAAATTCCTACCCTCTGAGAACTGTTCAGGGTACACTGATTAACCGTTGTAGTTTACACGAAAATAATGTAGTACTATTTGGGTTTGTTCGTCTCGAAAAGTTCGCGAGAACATAATGTATCTTTTATATGGAAGCAATCATATCCAAAATATTAGCTATAAGTACTGTTGAATTTTTATACCTCTTTCACACTATACATTTTTAGTATTATAAAAAAATAGATATTTTTGTCGCTTTCAGACAAGCTATTTCATGTAGACGAAAATTGTTTCATTACACAAATTAATTTGGGGATTAGTTAATCACGATATATCTGTATTTCTTAAAAACAGTTGTGGACGTTGAGGCAAACTTGACATTAACGATATTTCATGTGCGCCAACCGAATTTTTTATTAGTTGCAAATAAGATTCTGCCTTCAAACGTGGAAAACTTACGTGAAGTCAGGCGATCCTTATACAAGAATCTATCCTCATAGTTCTTACAAGAAAGGTAAAAGTTCCGGAAATCCGCCATAAAAGGAAACGCATCGAAATCGGATGATCTCCATTTTCTCGAAAATGTCGTTTTCTTCTTTTTCTTCGACCAAAATTCCACCGCAAGCGTAATTGTAGAAATCCTCGCAAGGCGCCCGCGACGACGTGTCCATAGAGCTGATGATGCGGGCAGCCATAAAATTGCAAGTCCTAGATTGACAGGTATCCTTGTCTTTGAAATTAAGGTGTTGAGATCTTCAAGACGTTCTTTCGTCTTCGGTTTCGTTGTCGAGTCAGTGCTGCTTTCTGTTGCGTTGTTTCCACTGTCTTGATCCGTATCCCACGTAATCGCTTAAAAAAATCAGAAATATTCATCATTCTTGAGCCTCAATTTTCATGGTGATATTTATTGAATACGTGTTGGCCTCCTGCCAAATATTTATTCATCATCTGTCAAATTTATGAGAAAGAAAACAGTTCTGCCAATAATATTTTTAAATGCAAAAATCACTAAACGATATTCATGGAAATATCCCATTAATCTCAATATCAACGAATTAGAGCAAATAAGATATAATACTCATCACAGGATAGCCTATTCTAACATTCAACAACTCGCCACTTCGTCGCTCGTGTTTGAATTTTTAGCTCGTGGATGAATATCAGTGCCTTCTACACTCATGTTATGAATAACTATTATGATGCAAGTGCAGAAGACACTGATATTCTATATGCTTTCACTGAATATGCATTGAAATTAATGAAAAATTTCCACAATTATCGATCACTGATTTTTGCATTGAAAATGTTGGTGGCAGAACTGCTTTCTAAATCACAAAGTTTAAATGTCAAAATTGTAGTATTTTTCATGGGCATTCAGATTTCAGTACTAAGAAATGGATAAAGGCATCGTTTAACTTAAAATTTCTATATGAAATGATGTTACTTAAATGGCACACCCTGTATTTTACTACCTAATCGTTAGAGCTCTTCTGATTTCAAGT